>RJWM01014745.1:0-49792 GCA_004363535.1 Dasyprocta punctata | reverse complement strand
TTACTCTTTTTGTCGATGAGAATGGTAATAGTTAATTGTATTTCTAATTTGAAATTCACCAATACCTATTAATATAGATAATTAATTTTAAACTTATGCTATACATAATAGATGCTGGGAAATATAGATCATTTTTATTTCAGTAAAATCCAATTGGAAATTTTTTCTTCAGTTGTTATTAGCTTTTTATGCTGTCAAATAAAACTTTCCTTCTACAGAGATGGGTTATTTATTCTCCTACTGAAAGAATATTTGGATTATTTGTATATTTAGGTAATATATGAATGGAATTGCTATGGACATTAATATGTGGTTCTGATTATCCTATTTCTGTAACTCTTCAATAAAACAATTATACATGTATAGTGACTAAATCCTCAGAAAGGAAACTACATTCACCAATTACTTCTTTTGTGAAATATTTATTGTTTCTTTTTCAATCTGGCTATTTACTTCTGTATATTCTTCATATCATATGATTTGAATTCTTTTTGAAATATATACATTAGTAACATATTTCTTGAGTCTATGGCCTAAGTTTTTTCACTTTTGTAGTTTTTTTGTGAGCAAAATATTTAATTTTAGTGATGATCAATTTGCCAATATTTAATTTTGTATTTTGGCTATTTCTTCTGAAGTATTCCCTATAAGATTAAAAAGATATTGTTTTGTTCTCCAAAAAAGCAAAAGCATTTATATTTTTTGTCTGTCATCTATCTCAGATGTTTGTGTATGATGCAAGGTAATTGTCAAAATATTTTTGATCTCGTATGTCTATACATTGAATCAGGAAGAGTTTATTGATGAAAAACTCTCATTCCTCTTGAAATATCTTTAAGTATCTTACAAAAATAAATTTTCTATATATTTTCTAGATAGCTTGGTTGCTTTTACACACTGTTCTGTCTTATTGGTCTACTGATCTACTACCCAATATAACCTTAATTTGTTTATAGTAAGTATATAGTAAGGTTGTTTTGGGTTTTGTTTTTCAGTAACAATTATAAATTTATTAAATTGAGTAAAATTAAGAAAATTTTTCAGAATATTTAGAGTATAATTCTATTTTGCAAAACTGCTGTCCTTGTTATTAAAAATGTGCCATAAAACACTAAAATACATAAATGTGCATATTTTCTTATTTTAAATTCTTAGGTAGCTAAAAAGTGTCTTCTGAACAAGTTGCTTTAATTTACATAGATATAGAACTTTTAGAAATGATTTTACTATTATTACTTGCTGAATTATTTGTATTATGAAGTTACAAATTGTGATCCAGAATGGTTATACAATTTTCATTTTCACATGCAATGTATGCGTGATCCTGATTCTCAACATTGTTGCCAGCACTTAGTTTCTTAACTTTTTAAATCTATCATAAGCAGGTGATAATAACTCATTATGGTTTTAATTTACATTCTTTTAATGGCTAATGAGGTTCAATAATTTTTTATTGATTCAGTTTATCAGTACATTTTAGGTATACATAGTGATCATGTTCATCACAAGGATCTTAGACTACACATGATATAACTTGATTCATTTTACCCCATTTGATCTCCCTTCAACCCCTCTTCCTTTCCTTACATACATAAATTCTGTTTCCATTTTTTTTCTTTTTTACTATTTTTTCTTTTCCCTTCCTTCCTTTTCCTCTGCTCCCTCTCTAGCTCCCCTTCCCATTTGAGCATTTTCTTCCTTTTTCTCAGTATCTATTACATATATCAGTCCTTATTTACACTTTTGGTTGCTCACACCAGAGAAACAATGTGGTATTTACATGTGTGTCTGACTTATTTCACCTAAGAGTATGGTCTCAAGGATTTATACCATCCACTTAACTATATGCATCTCAGCTTATCCTTCTTCATGGCAGAATAGTACTACAATATATTTTTTAAAAATCTTTATCATTTCATCAGTTGGTAGGCATTTGGACCATTTCCAAGATTCAGCTATTATAAACTGTGCTTTTCTAAATATGGTGTGCATATATCACTGTGGTATGATGTTTTTAACTCTTTCAGGAAGATACCAAAAAGAAGAATAGCTGAGTTGAATGGAACCCCTACTCCTAGTTTTTTGAGAAATCTCCACACTGATTCTGTAGTGTTTATACTGGTTTACACTACCACTAACTGTGGAGAAGAGTTCCTTTTCACCCCAGCTCCACCAGCATTTGTTATTTGTTGATTTCTTGATAATAACCCTTCTTTCTGGGATGAGATTGAATCCAAATATTTTAATTTGCATTTATCAAATGAAAAATGATTTTGAACATTTTTTCATATATTTATTTGTTGTTTTTACTTCTTCATGTGAGAAATACCTATATATTTAAGATTTCCATTTTTGGATTGGGTCTTTAAATTTGAGGAGTCCGACATTTTTTAGTTCTTTATATATTGTAAATAGTAGTTGTTTCTCTGAGAAACAGATGGTAAAAGAAGTTTTCCACACAGTGGATTGTGTCTTCACCCTGTTGGTGGTTTGTCTTGCTGTGTGAAAACTTTTTAATAAGATGAGATCCCAGTTGTTCATTCTTTGTGTTTGTTCCTGTACAGTTGGGGTTTTTCTCAAAAAGTCTTTGTCTGCAACAATGTCTTCAATAATTCTACCTACTCTATCTTCCCTCAAATTTAATGTTCCTATTTTAATATTTAAATCCTTGATTTATTTGGATTTTAGTTTAATGCATGGTGATAGACATGGGTCTAGTTTCAATCTTTGGTATTTGGAAAGTCAGTTTTTCTAACACCATTTATTGAAGAAGGTATCTTCTAGTGAAGGTGTTTGGCCTTTTATTAAAGATAAGTTAGCCGAATATGTCTGGAGTTGTTTCTGCAACTTTGAATCTCCTTCATTAATCCTTTAGTCTTTTTTGTCAGTACCCATGCTATTATTTATTGCTGTAGATTTGTTGTATAATTTCAAGTCAGGGATTGTGATGTCCCCAGCCAAGCCTTTGTTGCCCAGAATTGCTAATGCTATTCTAGGTTTCATCTGTTCCAAAAGAAGTTTAGAATTCTTTTGTCTAATTCTGTGAGATACACTTTTTGTATTTTGATTGGAATTACATTAAATATGTATAGCAATTTTAGAAGTATTGGCACTTCTACTATATTAGTTCTTCCTAACCAAGAGCAGGGGATATCTTTCCATTTTTTTGATATCTTCTTTGATATCATTTTTCAGCATGCTGTATAATGAGTTCATTTACTTCTTTCATTAGATTGAAGCATAGGTATTTGGCAGGGGGGCACTATTGTGAAAGGTATTGCTTCCTTAATTTCTCTCTCAGTGAATTTATTATTCATGTACAGGAAGATTATTGATTTTTGAGACTGACTTTATATCCAGCTACACTACTGAATTTGATTAGTTAATGAGAAAATCTAGAAATCTTTTTGTGGCACTTTGGGGGTCTTCTAGTAGAGTATCATGTCATCTGCATATAATGGAAATTTAACTTCCACCTTTTCTATCCTTATTTGTTCGATTTCTTTCTTTTGTTCTAATTGCTCTGGCTTATGTTTCCAGAACTATATTGAATAAGAGTGGTGATAGTGGATTTTCTCATCTTGTTCCTGACTTTAGGTTTAAACTTTCAGTTTTTGTGTATTTAGTATAATGTTGGCTGTTCACTTGTCATAGATGACTTTTATCAGATAGCAATAAAGACAATCTACTCTATTTTCTGTAGGTTTTATCACAAATGAGTGTTGGACATTGCCAAATGATTTTTCTGCAGCCATTGAGATGATCATATGATTTTTGTCCTTGGTTCTGTTAATACAGTATATTACATTTGTTGATTTCTGATGGTTGCATCATCCCTGGATTCCAGGGATAAATAATATTTAGTCATGGTGTATATTATTCTTGATGATTTCCTGCATTCTGTTTCCTGGTATCTTATACAGGATTTTTGCATCCATGTTCATTGGGGAGAATGGCCTATAGTTCCTTTTCTTTGTTGGGTCCTTCTCTGTTTTTGGTATCAGGATAATGCTTGCTTCGAGGAATGACTTTAGGAGTATCCCAACTCATTTTCAGTTTCATTAAAGAATTTGAGAAATAGTGGTATTAGGTCTTCTCTAAATTTCTTGTAGAATTTAGAATTGAACCTGTCAGAGTCTAGGCATTGTTGGTAAGTGCTTAATTGCATCTTCAATTTCCATGACTAGTAAATTTATTTAGAATTGTTATATCTTCTCAATTCATCTTTTTAGAATGCAGTTGCTTGAAGTAAATATAGACAATCTGCTGAGTTTCTGCAGAATCTGTTGTGATTTCACCTTTTTAATTCCTAATTGCATGGATTTGAGGATTTTTTTCTTCTTTTAATAAGTTTGGCTGAGGGTTGGTCAATTTAATTTAATTTTTTAAAAAAACAACTCTTCAATTCATTGATTCTTTGTATTGTTTTCTTAGCCTCCATTGCATTAATTTCTGTTCTGACCTTTATAGTTTTCTCCCTCTTATGAGCTTTGGGCTTGACCTGCTCTTCTTTATATAGAAGCTTGAGGTTCAACTTAATTTGTTCATTTGAGCTCATTCTATTTCCTGATATGGGTATTCACTGCTGTAAATTTTCCTAGTAGGACTGCTTTCATTGTGTTCCATAAGTTCTGGTGTGTTGCATTGGCATTATCACTTAATTGTAGAAGCTGTCTAAGTGCTTCCTTAATTTCATCTGTGACCTATTGGCTGTTCAGGAGGGTTTTATTTAATTTTCATATGTTTTAGAAGTTCTTGTGGTTTCTTTTGAATTGATTTCCAATTACATAACACTATGGTCTGATAATATGCATGGAATAATTTCAATTACTTTGCATTTACTGAAGTATTTTCTATGAGCTAGTATGTGATTTATTTTGGAGACTGTCCCATGTGCAGCTAAGAAGAATGTGTATTTTGCTTTTGTGGGGTGAAATACTGTGTACATCTACTAAGTCAATTGGTTCAAAAGTTTCATTTAGTTCCAATATTTCATTGCTGAATTTTTTGTTTAGTTGATCTATTTGTTATAGTAGGGTATTGAAGTTCCCCAGTTCAGTTGTATTAGTGCTTATTTGATTTTTTCATGTTAGTTAATATTTGTTTTATATAGTTGGGTATACTGTCATTTGGTGCATATATATGTATGACTGTTATCCCTTCCTTTTGAGTTGTTCCCTTTATAAGGACATAATGAGCTTCTTTGTTTCTCTCAAACAGTCTTGGCCAAAATTCATTTTGTTTGCAAATGGAATAGCTATCCATGCTTTTTTCCAGGTTCCATTCCATTGGTGTGTTTCTTTGTGGTGGCCTCTGGGGTCAACAGTAGTCAATGCGTGTCTGCAGGTAGGAACTGCCCCTCCCACAGAGTCTGTTCTCAAAGAAAGCACTACCTGCCACCTCCTTCTCCTTCGTTGAAGTTTCTCTGTTTGCTTTCCCTGCTATCTAAAATTCTTACTTCAGATTCTTCCTGGCTCCCAGGGACCTACTTCTCTCCTTTTTCTCTTCCTCATGTTGTTAAATTCCAGTGCCTGGACACCAAATCTCAGAGCTCACCACTCTGCAGTTCACTCTTTTCTTCCTGAAGTTTCTCAACATCTAATAACTTCACATCTGCCTATTTTCATCTGAATATCTTTTTTGATGAAATATTTGTGGTCTGTACATATCTTCTTCCTACTATGTAGGAGTATGAATTTGAATCCTACTAACATTATCCTGGTAGAGTAATCACAGCAGTAACTACTTCTGCAGGTCAGGGAACAAATTTGCATACTAATTGCTTAGTACTATCCCAATTCGGAAATGAGAGTGCCACCTCCTGTTTTCATGGACTGGAGCATGTGCCTAAGGTGTAGTATCTGTGTGCCACTCTTCCCACTGAAGCCATGACAGGGCCGTTTTTACATGTGTTTGGGTAAACTAGAATAGGTATTATGCAACAGTTTTCTGCTCTGTTAGACTGCCTGTCATTCCACTCATTTCTTGAGCCACAGATTAGGAAGAAAATATTTTTAATGGAGCTGTTTTGTAGTTGCTTTTGTGTTTTTTTCTATCTGTGTCTGTTGTAGTTTGTGCAGGATTCTCTTCAGTGCTCTGTGTGGAATAAGTGGAAAGCAATAAGGAAACCTAAGAAATTCACTGGTGTATTGTTGGCCCAGTCCTGAATATTTAATGTATGTTAAATTTTCCATGTGTAATTAAAAGATTTTGTGATTATATTTCTCTTACAGGAAAATATACTTAAAAGTAAAATATTTTGCTCATTTTTATTATTACATTTTGAATTTATGCTAAAATGGGGATCGAACTCACAGCCTCACACCTGCCAGGGCAGGCGCTTAAGCCACTGAGCCAAGTTCCCGGCCCTGGTTTTTTGAGGCAGGGTCGCACTATGTAGCTCAGGTCAGCCTTGCGCTCGCGTTGTAGCCCAAGCGGGCCTCAAACTCACAACGCTCCACCTAACTCAGCCTCCCGAGTGCTGGGATTAAAGGCATGCACCACCACGCCCGGCTGAATATATGCTAAAAATTAATAGCTAAAAGTTTGTCATAATCTTTGTCTTGAATATATTCCATATATGATAAATTTACCTGTGATTGTAAGACTCCAAGTATTGAGACTAAAGATGCACTTTCACACATACAGAACTTCCATTATAACTATACAGTTCCACCAATACACTCCGATATCTTTGGCACTATTAAATTTATATTTTCTGATTGTTTCACAACCTAAGGTAAAAATCACATAACTAAAAGTCATAAATTTCATACTAACATGTTTTTATGTTTTAAGTTATTCTCTGTTTCTAATTTTACCTAAAATGTTTTGGTAAACAACATTATATGTACAAATGAGAATATTAGATCAGATTTTTAATGATAGCATTTTCAATAAGTAGATTCATTTACCCACTTTAACGCTTATATTTATTCCAAATTAGTATTTTGAAGTTTTCTGATCTTTTTAATGTACTTTTACTGCAGTATTTGTCTTCCTGTAAGATTGTTGACAAATGCATCTATTGTATAATTGTTTTTCCACTAGCTATTGTTCTATTTATAGTACATTGCAATAAAAATTAGCAATTCTTAAAATAATCTAACATTTGTAATCTCAGTGATACATTTGCAATGATCTGTTATGTAAGAAAATAAAAATAGCTATATTAGTACTCTGTACCTGGTTACAAACCCCTCCAAGGAACTTTATAACTTAAGTAATCTTCTAGGTCACATTCTGGATTCCAGACTAGCTTCTTACACATTTGTTATTTTTAATTGCAGGTTACAGAAGTTAAAATATATTTCTGTCTCTTGTAGAATTAGTTTCCTTCCTCCTTGAGATTATTAAAAACAGGTCCTGTTTACTATAAGGTGTTATCGCTAATCACCAATAGAAGCTAGTGTAATGAAGAGCAGCAGAGAATAACGTTCCACAATCTTAGGCCCCCACTTTGTTGTTGCTGCTGTTTCTTCAATATTCTCATCTTTGAAAAAGCATACGATTAATTTATATCTTTTTCCTCTAATATATTGTTATGAGTCAACTTTACTTCTCTTCCAAACATAAGCCATATCACAACTTTAATCTTCCTTTGCTCTGACAAAATCAAGTTACCAAAGAGATCTAGTAATGTGACCCTTATATTGGTCCCAACTAGAATTACAGAAATGTTTTAACAGCCTCTATTTGCTCTTTTTTAATCAGAATAATGGAGAACACAGAGACATTTCAAGAAATAAAGCAATTAGCTCTACAGGAAAAAAAAAAAAAAACCAACAACAAAAACCTTGAACCTCAATCTAAACTTTTGACCTCAACTCAAAATTGACCTTAGACTTGCATGCAAAATTTTAAAACTTTTAGAAAAGAAATACTTTTGAAAATATTTGGACACTAACTCTGCCCAAAGTTCTTGAAACTTGGCAATAAGAGCAAAGATCTAAAAAATAACTAAAATATGATAGAACATAATCTCATCAAAATTTAAAAACATCTTCTCTAGAAAATCTTTTGACATGTATGGTAAGACAAGTTGCAGAATGGAAGGAAATATTTGTGAATTACATCCTTAAAAAGAATGACTATCCAGAATACATAAAAACCTTGAAAACTCAACAGTGAAAATAATCCTTTTAGAAAATTGGTATAAGCAAGAAAGATACACATATAACAGACACATGAAACAATATTGAACAGCATTAGCCATTAGAGAACTGAAAACTAAAATCACAATTGTACATCACTATAAACCAGCAAGACTAGATAAATTAAAAATTGATAACATCAAATGCTTGTAAAAATGTGGAAAAATTGACTTGGTCATACACAGCTGATGGAATTGTAAAATGGTACAGTTACTCTTGGTAAAGAGGTTGTCAGTTTCTCACAAAGTTAAACATTTGCATACAACTCAGCAATTGAATATGTGAGCATATATCCCAAATAAATCAACTTACATTCACACAAATATGTCACACATAAACTTTATTTGTGCTAGCCAAATATTGGAGACAAGTCAGATATCCTTCACTGAATGAATGATTTAACAAACTGTACTATATCTATACTATGTAATATAAACCAGAAACAAAACAACAACAGAATACTAATCTTAGCTGGGCTGGGTGTAGTGGTACATTCTTCTAATCCAAAGTCAGACTAAAATAAACAAATAACAGCAAACACAAAAGAGAGCTATTGAGAAAAGATGGACAATAGACTGAACTGACATTCCCTAAAAGAATCAAAACAAATAATATATATAACAAAAAATTATTCTACTGCATTAATGATAATAAAAATCACAGTTATACTTTCGGTAAGATCCAGAAGTTAAGCAATTTATGAACTGGTGCCAAAGATATAAATCTTCCTAATTTTATGCCTTTCAATTGATATAAATTTTAGAAACTTGCTATTATGTAGTTAATGACCCAGCAGTTATATTCTCAGGTACTTGGATGTGTACCAAAATCCTTAAACACAGTGTTTCTAGCAGCACTCAGCAATGTCTTAAAACTGGAAGCAATACAAATATTCATAAACAACATAAGAGATAAACAAACAGCTATATTTTGACATAAAAACACTTCACAACTTCATAATGAAACTGAGCTTACATATAGTAACAGTGGATAGATCTTACCAACATATAATTGAACAGTAAAAACATAGACACATAAAATGGTGTATGTCAATGATTTCATTTTTACAATGGTCAAAACGAAGCAAATATAATTTAGTTTTTGTTTCTCTCAAACTAAAAATAATTTTATATTTGACAAATTGATAGATGAAAAATTTTCTTGCTTATGATTCTAATTTGTACTTAGCACTATGAAACGTAACTTCCCTTCTCATGCACTTTACTGCCATTTATGTTTTGTTGTGTCTGTGCAAAATCTTAAAATTCTGACCATTTAACTTGGGTTGTCAATCATTTTCTCACTGACCTGTGGACAATTTTTGATTTAGTTCTCAATATGCTTTGTGAATTTGTCATTTGTTTATTTGGTATTAATTGTAGTGATTTTTCCCTGTAAAAAGTGATGTACATTTTACTGTATTGAGGACCACAAATATAGCAGCAATTTTACAAACTGCATTGAAAACATCATGCAAATTAAAGACAAATCATGAATCGGGAAAATTTTCTGCAATACAGGTAGCAAAAATTTCAAGTTTTATATTTCTACTTTTCTCATAATAATAATGTAAAAATAAACACTCAAGGTGTATGGGTTGTATACTGCTTAATAATCTGAGCATTGAGTCTAGTTTGTCATTGAAATTTCTGGAGTTTTTTCCTAATTTTATTTATTTAGAATGCCATTTCTCATATATAATTCAACAAATGCGATTAGAGTAAAAATAGTATCTTAGGTGGTTTCCAAAACAATCAGTTATGGATTCAGAGATTGGTTGGATAAATACAGACTATGAAACAGCAAAGTTTGTACGTATTTGGCTAATACTACTGTATTACATGTATTCTTAGCCCACAACAGCCTGGAGTATGTTTAGCTACAAGATAACAATGAACCTCTCACCTTGGTAGTGTCTAGGAAACCCAACTTTTCTCAAGGCTTATATACTTTTTCATTTCTAGGTCACTGTATGGTGCTTATATACACCGACAATATTAAGTTGAGCAGGTGAGAACAGTTACCCAAGAATTTAAGTGTCACACAATGCTGCACTCACTTTTATGCCAAATGCTTACCTTAACATTGTGTCTTCAACAGCAAAATGCTCCATTCATCACATTAAGGGATAATTTTGCTTCTTGATAAAGATTTTTAAAAAATATTAGATGTTATTTACAATATAAACTATGTAAAAATGTAAAACTTAAAATATTTTTAAACTAACAGTATAATAATGAATATCCAAATAACTGAAACAGAAATTTCAAAATCGTATTAAATTATTTTTACTCAAGAAATGCATTTTATCGACTGTCGCATCTCTAATTTAGGGGGAAAATTATTTTGTCATTTTTAATAATTATTTGTTTGCTTTTCTGCATAGTTTGACACATTGATCTTGGACTTCCCAGCATCTGAAGTTGTTGTTTATAAACCACCGAGTTTATGGCATTTTTCATATCCATCCTGGATGTACTGAGACAGGCAATTGGGAATGAGAGGTGGAGATTCTTTCTTAAGAAAAACTAAAGTTGTGGCAACAACTTTGGTGCTGGGTAATGGGTAGAGAGGTCTAAGAAATTTTCATCTGCATGCTAGAAAGTGCATAGTACTGTGAATGGACTGCAAAGGGAGATTCAAGTGTGCAGTCAAGGAGAAAAGAAGTTATAAGGAGATATTCAATCTTCTTAGATAATGATAAAGTGTTCATGAAGAGAACATTGATAGAAATATAGACAGTTGCCAAGGATTTAGCTCAGCCACTCAAGCACTTGCCTGGTAAGTGTGGGGTCTTGAGTTCTATCACCAGTACAAAGAAGAAGAAGGAGGAGGAGGAGGACGAGGAGGAGGAGGAGGAGGAGGAGGAGGAGGAGGAGAAGGAAAGAAAGAAGAAAGAAAGAAAGAAAGAAAGAAAGAAAGAAAGAAAGAAAGAAAGAAAGAAAGAAAGAAAGAAAGAAAGAAAGAAAGAAAGAAAGAAAGAAAGAAAGAAAGAAAGAAAGAAAGAAGAAAGAAAGAAAGAAATATAAACAGTAAAGGCCAATCTCATGGAGTCACAGAATGAAATGAAGAATGTGTTGTTGGAAACCATTGTTTTAAAGTAGCAAAGAACTTGACTGAATTGTGTTCAGGCCCTAGTATTTTGTGGGAGGCAAAATTGTAAACAATGAAATTGGCTATATAGTTGAAAATATTTCTAAGGGAAGAGTTGAAAGTATGCACTGTTTTCTTTTCACTACTTACAGGAAAAGAGGACAGAGAAAGTGACTAAAAGACAGCATTGTTAATAAAAATATGTAAGAATTTAAAATATTAAAAAAATTCTCAGTTAATCCATGTTGAAAAAAAGCCAGCTTGAAATAAAGCATTAGGATGCATTCAATTTGATAAACAAATTGATATAGATTGGCTATGTCAACAGGAGCTAGGGAATATTCATCAACACCACTGAGATATTAATCAACTACAAGAACTAAAGTTAAGATCTATTGTTTAAGGTATGAAACAATGATCAAAAGGCATTTTGGAAGTCATCAGGTGTGTCCCTCACCACAAACGCACCCTGTAATACTGGAGGAGAGAACAGTTTCAAAGAAGGGTCCCTGCCAGCTATAAGACCAAGGTACATGCTACCAATTATATTCCTCAGTTACCCTCCAGCAAGGGTTAGGTGCTGTGGGAACGTGTTTGTCTCCACCTGAATTTCAAAGCATGCCTCAGACTGCTGTGAGGCACAAGCCAACCTGCTAGGAGAGGAGCACACTGCAGATCCCTCATGGAAGCAGTCCTCAGCAGTATAGGGAAACAAAATTACTCCTCCTCAACAACCTAGTAGAGTCACGAAGACTAGGTTCAAGTCCACCTAAGACTGCCTATGGCATGGGATTCTAATTGTGAGAACAGTGGAGTGAGCTGGGCCAGACACAGATGAGGAAGTGCTATTCTTTTCCCAATATGATCAAAAGGCGGCCCTTCTCCCCTGCCACAGTGGGTAGAGGACAGTGTTGAGATAAAGGTTATTCTTGAGCTTTAGTGTTTGGGACTTCTCACTCTTTTTTTTCTTTTCTGTGTCTCCGCTTGCAAAATGCTTATCCTGTGCTTGTTCCATCAGTGTACTTTGGAAGTTCATAGGATGTTTCATTTTACAGGAAAAAAGTTGGAGAGCAATTTTCTTCGGGGTGATTTTTTTTTTTTAATACCGGGGGTCACAAACACTACTTCATGCTTACCAGGCAGGCACTGTGCCACTGAGCTATGTTCCCAGCTAGGGGTGAATTTTACTTTAAATCTTATCCATGTATGTATGAGTTAGATGATATTTAGATGAGCTTTCAAACTTCAGACTTTTAAACTGATGTTGGAAAGATTAAGAACTGTGGAGCATTAGAATAAAAGATGTACATTCTGCACGCGATGACATGAATTTTGGTGAGCCAAGGATGAGCTGCTGTAGTTTGAATGATTCCCCCTACTCCACCAATTCATATGTCGAAATTCTGATGCCCAAGGTGAAAACATTAGCAGGCAAGGCTTTTCAGAAGTGATGGGGACATGAAGGCAGAACAATCATAAATGGGATTAGTGCCTTAAAAAAGATGGCCTACACCTTCTACCATATGAGGATACAATGAAAACACTGTCTTTGGGGAATCTCATCAGAAACAATCTGTCAGTGCTTTGATTTTGGACTTCCCAGCCTCACAAAGGTCAAAATTAAATTTTCTTATTTATTAGCGAAACAGTTTGTGATATTTTGTTTTAGAAACTTGAAAGGATGATGACAATCCACAAGAGCTATGAATATTAAATATAGGTAATGATTTTATCTCAGAATATAGAGATTTCCAGGAAAATATCAATTATCTTTTGTGGAACTAGTTACCCTAAGATTGAAGTCTAAAATAACATTTCTTTATCTGCTCATTAGTGTACATTTTGACAGGAGAGAGTTCATCTGGGAGAGTTTAATTATTTTCCTGTGCATTGTGTCAGCTGGTCTGGCTCACATGACAACAATCTAGGGCAAAAGATAAAAGATGATCTCATTCTCCCACACTTAACTCCTTAACCGAGCTGACCCAAATGCCAGACACTCTTACCTTATGTTCTTTGATGCCTAGGTCCTCTCTATAGGATAGCTTCCACATTTCTTTCTTCATGAGACTCTAGTGGGTTCCAACAGTACACAAACAGATTTTTGTGTCTGAGACCTAAGCCAAGAACTGGCATAACTTCAATTCAACTACATGTGTTGTTTAGAGCAAGTGACAAGATGCAAGAATAGATTCAAAGGAAGGGAAAATAGACTCACTCTTCTGATGGAAACAATGTAACAAAATTGGCAGCATGGGGTGTGTGTGTGTGTGTGTGTGTGTGTGTTTGTGTGTTGGGGGTTGGGGGATTCAAAAATGTGAAGGGAAACTGAAACGTGTATTATAGTGCATGGTACCGAGATATGTTAGAAAACCATGATAAAAAGAATACTTTTACATCTTTGACATTTTTTTCCTTATGTTGAAGGAAGATGTTTTAAGTAATTTCAGCCAGCAACATGAAATATTTTCAGTTTCTATGTTTTATCTGCTGAACTAACACTTGGTCTTATCTTTTAAAATTACACTTCTTTCTTTAAAATCTCTTTTCAAAAATGGTAGCAAAGAGATCCTCCTTACCTGAGCCAATGTTCCATAGTGCTATGTAAATAGGAATATGCTTGGCCTTTGATAGCCCAAATTTTTAAAAAATAATTAAGAAATATGGATCTGAAAACATTTATTCAAAGTAAATAAATGAAATCTGGACCTGAAAAATATGCCTTGAACTAAATTTAATTAAAGTCACATTTTTTAACGATTTAAACAATTTTAAGTTAAAATTTCCCCACAGTTGTTTGTTGTTGTTTATTTTCTAGATGAATTCTAAGACATAAAATGAAAAGTATTTCAATCTAAGTAGGATGTTCTTCAGTATCTTCAGAATACACAACCCTGAACTGCTATACTTACTTATTTAGGTTGAAATACTTCATACAAAGATATTCATATTCCAGAGGTGAGCTTTTGAACCTGAACCAAATTTAAAACCTTTGGAGATATGCCCATCCATACAAAAAGCAGAAATATTGGCATACAGAAGACAAAAATTTGCAAGATGGCACAATGCCTAGTGAAAAGTAAAAAATCTGGGAACATCACCAACTCCATTGCTGACTTTCTGCATAACCTTGAAGTTTATCATTTAACTCTTTCCAAACCTGGTTTTCCCTAACTTCATAATATGACCTTTAAGAAATAAATATATTTTATTTTATTCATCTATATCTAAATATACATAGAATGCCCTAGTAAGGATACAAAAGAACTTGTCAATATTGGCCTCTAGAAGACTCCCTTGTTAATGAGCAGCAAGAATGTGCAGGTGACATTTTTCATTGTGTTCTTTCTTTTACTCCTTTTGCCTTTTGAAACTTGTGCATGAAAGAGAGAGAGGGAGAGAGAGAGGGGGGAGAGAGAGAGAGAGAAGGAGAGAGAGAGGTAAAAGAAGAAAAAGGAGGGAAGAAAGGGGAAAATGTGTGAGGTGGGAAAGACATTCATTTACATTAGTAGCTCAGCAACATGTACTAATAAAAATTTAAAAATATTAATAAATGCTGAGATTAGCTACTAATGTAAATAAATGAAAAATGTCCTTCCCAACTCATATGTTTTCTCCTCTTTCTTCCCTCCTTTTTCTTCTTTTACCTCTCTCTTTCATTGTGGGGAGTTAGTATATGCACACAACACATCTCAATTATTTTTATTAAGGCTGTGACATTGATTTTATTCATATATTGGGGAAAAATCAGACATTCATATAATGATTGTTTGCTGTATCTTTTGGTGTGGCAGCCTTCATATTTCATTTTAAATAGTGTGTTGCTTGTTTTATCACTGTATTTTTTTTCTTATTCCTATCATCCATTCTTAATCCACAAAACTGGTTAAGTAGGTACACAGAAGTCTATGAAATGAGCTGTGTGAAATAAACAGAGGCAGTCTTGAATTTTCTATTACTGATTAATTCAGAGGCATCTGTTATATGTTGATAAAATGTATAGAGATTCCTTGGAATTCACTAACTTGAGTAGGGAATTAGATATGCATCATTTCTCATGCTCTCAACTTCACATCACTCCACATTTGAGTTCAGACTCACCATTTTAGTGATAGAAAGGATAGATGTGTAGGTGTACAGGTTATAGAAAAGAAACACAGGGCTAAACACAGTAAAGGAATCAACAAATGCCACGTGTAATTTCAATTGTTGGTGGCTGGAGAGTGATGCCCATAGCAATGTAAAAACTTTGGAGACCTCTTATTAAGATAACTGTTCAACCTGCTTTCTACACATTCACTAGCTATGAGTGATGTATGGTTACTGGGAAGGAAATACAGCAAGGAAAGAAGTTTACTGGGGAAAGGTTTTTAATATGCACTGGCCACTGCACTTCAAAGATGAGTACCAAGTTTGAAATGCTGCTGCACTGAGGTTCACATGTTGCTGTGAGATACAAGCTCAGTCATCCTCAAGCTTTTGAAGAGGAAGCAATAGGGGGCAAATCAAGAAACACATCAAAGTGCCTTTCCTGAATTGCCAGGGAAAGGTGAAACTGCAAGTGGCTCTGTTAATAGTGCTCTGTGCGCCAAGGCCACAGCCAGTGGATTGCCTGTAACACAAAGGGCTCTCCTCATTAACTTTCTGTTACTCTTTTTGAAACCTCCCAGTGGGCAACAGAGTTCTGTCAATGAGTTTGCACCCTCATCCCTTAACTGGGAAATGCTGGCTGTGCAGTGACTATAAACTTATACGTTGACACCTTGCTAGAAGGAGACATATTGTTATTTTACGAAATTCCTTAAAAAATTGTAAAAATGTTTTAGATAATCTTGGCATCTCATGTGCAGAAAAAAAAGTTCAAACTCCTCCTTCAACTAAATATACAATTATTGTAATGAAATAATAATCACTATTTCTAGATTCTTAGTTGTGTAGAGCATATTTGCAAGTGAATTTAAATGTGGTATCCATGCTATCACCATGATAGAAGCCTTGGAATGCTAGCACTCAATAAAGCTTCATGTAAGATAAAAAAAATGGACCTTTCCTTAACACCTATTATTTGTTTTGAACTGTAGTAACCATTGTTGTTACATTACTGAAAAAATGGTAACATATAATTTCTCTTTCCTAAGAACTTGGAAAAATTCTAACAATGTGGGAACTTCACCTTAGACATTCACACAGACAGAAGATTGTTTGTGTGTTCCAACTGTCACAAAAATTTCAGCATCATCTTCCTCATCTTTTTATCTATTTTATTGTTCAAGGCATCTACTCACTGCTTCCTCCTATCAGATTTCTTAAATATCTGTGGTCATGTTATACCACTAAAAACAAAGAAAAAAATTATTAAATCAACTTTGGCTAAAAGAAGAAATATAAATATTTTCTTTTTTTAAAATAGTTTAAATTTTTTTATTTTTTATTTTAAAAAGAAAAAAAAACAAAAATCAAGAAACAAAATGTTTAGGAAAGCTACAACAAAAACAAAATGACAACAACCAAAAAAGTGGCAACATAGAATTTCAAAACAAGATGATAAGTATTTAACAATAGTTGTTATATTGTATATTGTTATCCTTAAAGTAATTGCTCAGGCTACCAGATACAGGCATGCAAGATTGATCAAAAATATAATTTCCCTTTGAGCAGTTTTTTTCCCTTTTACTATATCTATTGTAACTTTTGTGTAAAAAATCTAATGAGATCATGGCTTTTGACCTTAAGGTTTTTTCCTGTATGCTCCAGAAACAATGGCGTATCTTCTTTCCTAATTTCTTATTTGTTTATCAGTGCTGCATCTTCTGAAATGATCTCCTTATGTTTGTTCATGGGACACAACACTTAGCTGTTGAATCCCATTTCATTATTCTCTTTTGTTCATAGGTTTCTAGTATTTCCTTTATTCCCCACCTTACAAGTATTTACTCCTTCAAGTTTGTGGCCAGTTCATGTTAAAAGATACTATGTACTTTAGATACTTTCTCTTCACAATCTAGAAATATATGGGGTTAATTAAATATATTTGTGTTTTACTGATGGTAACTGTGTTTTACAAAATCAGACTAGGTCATTTTCAATAATCTGTAAAATCTGTTAGCTTTACTTTTATCAGTAAGCTATTCAGGGTATAGAGTGAAATAGAATGCATCAATATATTTAAGAAGCTATTGTATAAAAGTGAGCACAGTCAATTTCTTGAAGTATTTCTGAAAGATTTCAGCTATTCTTTTTCTACTTCAAAAATAGGTGAAAATATATAAACAAAACAGTTTCTAAATCTCACTTGAAGGGCACAGCAGGCTGGCTTGGAGTGAACATCAAGAGCCTTTTGGTTAATGCCTACCATGGCATCGTGGCAAAAGGAGATGACTAGACTGTGGATTAACCAGTTTATCTGTTTTTTTCTTTTTCTTTGACATGACATACAACTTTTGGTACTCTCTAAATATATTTTCTTTAGAAATAAATAAAATAACATTCCTTTCTCTAATTTTTCAATTAAAATTTAACCTTACACTGGTTTTGTCTGTTATCTCTGTAATTTTGATCAGGTGCATATTTTAGCACTTCCCAGCTCACTTGGGTACCATTTTGCTGACTCCCTAGATTTCCACAAAATATTTCTCAGGTTCCATTTCAGCTTAAGACTCTAAACCATGCAGCTTCAACTGAGCTTCTATTATGGGAACAGTAAAGATTTTGTGTTCCTAGGCATGGAATCTACCTTCCACCCTGAATGTAATATACACATAATTACTTTTAAAAAGGAAAAGTTGTTGAAATGTGATAATCCACATTTATCCAAATACTAATTACTAATCTTGAAATAAGAGCAGTACTATACTTTTAAAAGATAGAAGGTTTGACTCTTAACATAAGTTATTTAACATTTTAAGTTTCTATGTTAAACATAGAATATAATTGGGTAGGTTGGTTTCCTTTCTCCATGTAGACAGTTGATAAATAACTTTCCAAACTGATGCAAATAATATACTGTTTTCATATTTAAAAGATTGTTTTGTTGTTTTGTTATCAACATTAAGTTTTGCAATACTGCTATAATCTGTAATTGAATATAGTGCATTATTTACCCTCAAAAATTTACATTGTCTATTACTTAGACTTAATCTTCAGTGATTTAAAAATTTGTAACAAAAAGGTAATTTCTTCAGAAACTTTTGCATTTTGTGAGCACATGTGGAACAGCAATAGTTAATGAGTTTATTCTGTATAAAGCTCTTATTGCATTGCACTGACTAAAAACACTAGGAAGCATTTGAAAATGTGTTTGTGAGTCAAAAAGTAAGGATCTATGTTATGCTTATTTCTCAGTATTCTCTTTCCATGTCCTCTTATCAGATTTTCTGCATTTTATTTCTATCCATAACATCCTTATCTTGTTGATCGTCAATAAGATGATGGTTTCTTGACAATCTATACATTTTTGTGGCAAATGTTAGCAAAATGCCAAACCATACTTTTTAAAAGCTACATTCTTTGTAGACTAAGTCACCCATTTTCCATAGTATTTTGATGGTAATCATGACTGTACTGTGTGAGCTGAATTGTCCAATATCTGTTCATCTCATCTCATTCTATTCCTATTTACCTCAAGAAGATGCAAAAAGCCATTTTAATATGACAGTCAAAATGACAAAATATCATAGTTGTGGAGAGTACAAAAATAAAGGGCATTCTCCAAATTTCAATATCTCAGGGATTTTTTAAAGGGTAATAAAAGCTCATGGTTTTCAAAAATGATATAAAATAATAGCATAAGAAGGAAGAAGCAATAAAGCAGTATCTAAATTTTGAATAAGTTGATACATTCAAAGCATGCATAAAATAAAGTAAGAAAAGCAACCAATTGGGAAGTAAAACTAAACTACACTAAACTAGTATCTTTTTGAGCTGATGATACTTCTTTTACTTCCTGTCAATATGTTGCAAAGAAATCAACTTTCTAAAGAATAATAAAAATAGTAAAAATAACCAAAAATGTAAATTTCAAACAAATCACAGTACAAATCCCATGTCACAGAAAAGATTCCTGAAGAAAAGATACAATTCTTACACACTTTAAAGATTTTGGAATAGAGACAAACTGCAAAGTGTGGCCTCTCTGGCATCTAAATTTGAGACACCTGGAAGACAACAAATTGGTGAAAAGAAAGATGTGAATTTCAAGGAATCAGGGGAGTATTAATGGGAAAACTAGAAACTTTGGAGGAGGTAAAGAGATGAAACACAGCACAGAGAAAAAAGGAAGGTAGTTTGGATGGTGAATCATAGCTACCAGGAAGTACTTGCCTCTGCGAATGTAGAGTAAACCTATAGAGTCAATAGTTGAGAAAGACAGGACAGTGTGATGGCAATAACACTGGCTTCAAGAGTAGTCCACAGGTATTACAAATTGCAGTCACTCTGAAAGTGACTCTTCAAAACAGACTGGAGTTGGGCAGAAAGTCCAGTGCAGCAGCTGTTATATCTGACATAGTTTAATCAGAGGCTGTTTTGGGAAGAAGTTAATGCCTTGGACTGAACCATGGCCCAACTGCATAACAGCTATGCTTATACTCCAGGGATTCTGGTGTCATTCTATCATAGGACTGCATGGGAGATGGTCCCAAAAGATAGTCTTGAAGGAAAAAGAAACTGGACACGTCTCCCCTGAGTTTATTCCTGGCTGGCATGGATGCTGAGGCTCTACCCTCCATGATGAGAAGTCAGTCCTGGCATCTGAGGTGTTCAGAGGCTGCCGGATCCCAAAGTGGTGGTATTAAGTCCAGTGGTCAGCTTGAACCCCATCCCCATTGCCAATGTTTGCTTTACCCATCCACAAATATGAGCAAAGATACGTCCCAGCTTGAACAGTTACCACAACCCAGATTGCATAGGCAAAGGGGCCTCTGCAGTAGGGGATCTCACAAACCCATAGAATTAGGCAGAGAAAGCTATGACTTGGGGTGCACAGAGAAATACAGGAAATGGTAGCTGCTGGAGTGATGACAGCCTTAGGGCAGGTAGTGTTGACCACTCATGCACAGCAGAAAGGCAGAGAAAGATCCAACATTCACACAAAAATGTGAGTGTGGAAACACGATAGATCTGCATTCCAAGACCAAAGACCATGGGAAGAAAAGACTTATTTAAAAACCAGAGGAATTAGTTTAGATTCATTTTTCATTCCTACTAGTTCTTTGGGGATAAATTTTTTCCTTTTCTTTCTTTTTTCTATTTTTTAAGTTTTACTCTTTTCTTTATTCTGTTCTATTGTTTTCTTTTCTCTACTTTTCTTGTGTATCCTTTTTTGTTAACTAAAGTAATTCTATTAACTTCCTTTCATGCCCTAATAGAACGTTTTTTCTCCCCTTTTTCTTCTGCTTCTCATCTCTCTTTATTTTTCAAATGTTACTTCTTTCATTTTTCCATTCCTCACATCTTCTTATTTTACTAGTATAATCATTATGCTTTATTAATCTTCAGATAGTAGCTCCCTGCTGCTGCTCTGCAGTTATTTTATTTGTTTCTTTTGTAGTTGCAATTCAGGAGATATTTGGTTACTGTATATCAACACTTGGGTTTGTCTTAGTGTTTATGGTATGATAATAGATCTCTTCTCTTTGATTAAGTGTGGCACATTATTGGTTCTTATGGTATGTCAATATCCATTTTGTCTTTGACACTACTGTTGTTGCTGATTTTGTTGATACTACCAGCATGGCATAGTTATTGCTATTGATTAGTTTTCTCTGTATGCCAATACATTGTCTTCGTGGCAAGAACAATACTGTGATCCATTTTTGAAAAAAATGGTGGTGTGCCAATTACACTGCACTCTCCCCACCTAAATTAATGAAGGGGGTGGTATAGTGGAGCAAGGACTTACAGGTAGCCTTGCCCAGAGTTCAGCACTGAATAGTGACACTAACTAAAAAGATTTCTATACTAGTAACAAAGTATTTTCAATATAATTGACACCCAAGTCTCAGCACAGACATGCACAGGCACGTACACACACACACACACACACACACACACACACGGCATGAGAAGACAAGGCAACAAAATGCCTGAAAAAACTCCTCATTTCCCCAAAACTGATCAAAGGAGAATCAATGAGAAGAAAGTCAAAAGCTACACAGCTAAATTATTTGAGGAGAAGACTGAAAAAAGATTAATAAAGTGCTTGGCAAGCTCACAGAAAACATAAAGAAATAGTAGACTTAATAAACAAAATTATCAGTGAGTTTACAGAAGACACTAATTATAAACTAGCTGAGATAAAATAACACAAAACAGGCATGACTAATTTAGTAAAGACTTGGAATTCATGAAAAGACACCAAAGTCCAGAAGATTAAAATTCTATTGAATGTATGGGCTACAAAAGTGACCAATGTGAAGATAGAATTTCAGAACTGGATGATCATTTACTCAGAGGTATCTTAAAACAGTAAGAGAATATGCATAATATCTTGAACAGCTGCTATATGATGCAAAAACCATTAAGATGCATTGGAATACTGAAAAATCAAATGACAGCACACGTGGCACAAAACCTTGTTTACAAAAATAATAACAGAAAGATTTCCAAATATGGGAAAGAATTTAAGATATGGATAAGTGAGGCACATAGAACTCTGAATAGCCAAATCACAAAAGCACATCTCTATGGCATATCATGATCAAAACTTCAGAAGTCCAACATAAGGACACAATATTAAAAGTTATTAGAGAAAAGCAAAAAAAAATCATTTATAAAAGTAAACCTATTAGAGTTATAGCAGACTTCTCAACACAAACCTTAGAGGCCAAGAGAGCATTGAATGAAATATTTCAAGCCTTAAAAGTAAACAACTTCCCACCCAGACTGATATATCCTGCAAAATATCTTTCAAAATAAGATTTTTCCATGACAAAGAGAATACTTAGAAGTTCATAATGAACAAGTCAGCTTTTAAAGTAATTCTTAAGAATAGCCTAGAATAGACAATGAGACCAACAATGACAAAAAGTCTAGGAGAATGAATACACTACACAGAGTAGTAAAACAAGCAAAACAGGAAAAAAAAGGAAGTAGCCCCAGGAAAATACTACAATGACAGAAAATGATAGCTTAAATAACAACTCAGTAACTCAATTAAAAAAATCTCAATTCTACAATCAAAAGACATAGAATGGACTAAAAAACAAAATTCTTATAAAAGAAACTTATTTAATTCAAAAAATATAACTGTACACTAAAAATCAAAGGATGGATCACAAAATTGCATGCAGTGGAAATCTGGAAACAAACAGAGATGGTTATTTTTTAGACAAAGTGGAATTCAAGCCAAAAGTGAACAGAACAGACAACAGTCATGATACACATAGGTTAAGGGAATTTTCATCAGGAAGAAATAACAATTACAACTTTGCATTCAACAAACACTGGCACACCCATCTTCATAAAAGAAATAATACTGAACACAAATGATGAGATACACATCAACACAATTATAATAAGAGATCTCAATACTCTTTTGTCAAGGCAGATGAAAAACCAGACAAAATATTAAATATTAGGGTAAAATGTCACCCTCAAACAAATGGGCTTGACACATACAAAGTGCTCTATCCCACAACAGAATACACGCTCTTCTCAGCAGTAATTGGAACTTTCTCTAAAATATACCACATAGTAGCTGATAAACGATCCTTAGTTAAATACAAAAGAATCAGAATTATCCCATGCATATTATCAGATCGTAGTAAAATAAAACTAGCAATAAATGACAGAAGAAAACATTGAAATTATGCAAATACATGGAAATTAAATACTATACTCTTGAATAATCAATGTGTCACAGGAGAAATAAAGGAAAAAATTAAACAGATCCTAGAATCAAATGATAATACCAGCACAACAATACCAGATATCTATGGGATACAATGAAAGCAGCCGTAACAGGGAAATTTATAGCTGTAAACGTCCAAACCAAAAAAACACAGCAAGTCCAAATAAATAAGTTAGTAATGCTATTTAAATTCCTAGAACAACAAGAACAATTCATATCCAAAGCTGGTACATGGAAGGAAATTACAAAGATCAACGTGGAAATGAATGGAATTGAGATTTAAAAGGTACAAAAATCAACGAAATGAAAATGTGGTTCTTTCACTATGACCTGATAAGAATAAACAAAATAGACAAATTTTGAATAATCTTACCAAAAAAGACAGGGAAGTCCTAAAATAAATGCAATTAAAAGTGAAAAAAGAGATATCGCCACAGACACCACTAAAATACAGAAAATTACTTGAATCTATTTTTAAAACCAGTACTCCAATAAATTGGAGAATCTAGAAAAAAATGTCTAGACTCCTAAATAAATAAGAATTACCAAAATGGAGCCAAGAAGATGCAAACACTCCAAATCACCCAATAAAAAGCAATGAAAATAAGCAAAATAAATCAAATGCACATCTGTAAACATCACATTGTCTCCTTGGTGTGACAAACTGAAAGAGTAAATACGGCCCAAAATGTACAATAGATATCTTGAAATGGGAAGAAATTGTTCAAAAGGGAAGAGGAGCTAGAGTGGGTAAATGTAGAAAGGAATGAAGGAAAGGAAAAAAATACAAGTTAGTTATACTATTACTTTCTCTTTGTTCACTGAAAAGAAAGGTCTGCGCTAATATTGCTTGAAGAAAATTTTTATGCCCATATCTTATACTCTGGGTAACTACTTTGAAGATACCAATGTGTTCGCTATTGTTATTCTCCTATTATTTTGTTATAAAATTTTGGGTTTTTTTATAAAATAAAATAAAGAAATAAAAATGTATTATGTACATGTACCAACTGCCTATAATGAACATAATCATTACATGCTGCAAATATGTGCTAATAAAATAATAAAAAGTAAAGATACAATTTTTATATAATGTTCCTTATATATTTCTTATTTCAATTTAAACATTAAATATGAAGATATAATAGGAGCAGTTTTAATAAGAATGAGTTCACACCTGCATTTACAACCATGGAAATATAAAAGACCACTAAGAAAATTAGTGTGCTGAAAACATTATTCGGTAGTCCACTGGATAAAATTCTTTACTTTTTAATTTCTGGTGACCATGAATACTTGATTTTAGCCTTAGCTTCTGTGTTGTTGTATCTATTTACATGTTCTACATACCTCTGATAAAAAATAAATTACTGTTCAGGATGAGTTATCATACATATGACTTGTCTTACATTTTTTAAATTTTTGGAAAAGATGAAGCTTGAAGAAAGATTTACAAAGAAAAAAGAAAGAAAAGAAAAAGTAAAACAAGAATCACAGTAGGGAAGAAAGAAAGTAGAAAAGGAGGAAAAATAGGGAAAGAAAATTTATACATAGATCTATGACCAGAATTAGCAAATAAAATTACAAATTTCAAGTTACATTTGATTTTTATATAAACAGAAAATGATTTTTTATGTGTGTCTAAAATATTTCATGGAGCAACCTTGTTTGGACAAGTGGAACAAGAATAAAAAACAGCTAAATCTGCTAATGACACGGTCCTGCTGGCTATTGATTTCTAGAGACAGGAAGTATTAAGGATTTCACTGCCATGGGGCAAAAGTGATTAAAAAGTTTAAGTAAAGGCAAGTTCAAATTTATTTGACATAGAAAGAGAAAAACAGAATTAAAAGTAATAAACAAAAACATTCCTATTATAATTAGCATTCAATTGCAAAACAAATGAATAGACATAATATTAACAGACTCACAATACAAACCGTGAGGTTATGATTTCTATAGAAATGAAATTAATTGAGTTTAATAGTATAATGTATTCTAAACTATTTTAAAAAAATATGCTTCTTAAATACGTACATATGTAAATTTCATTAGAGGAAAACGTGTTAAGAAAAAGTAAAAGCAAAACAAAAATAAATGAATAGATGCTAAATAGAACACTTTGTTTTTTGCAATTTTATGAAGACACAATTGACAAAAAATATGCATATTTAGGTTACACAATGGAACTGTTTAATATATGTACACATTATGCAATGATTACCACATTAAATTGATCAATTCATCCACTTGTATACATATTCGCCTACTTTGAGTATGCATGTGCATGTGCATGGCAAATACACTTCAGATTAACTATCTTATCAAATTTCAAATATCAATATTATTAACTGTATTTACTATGATGTGCTTTCAATCTCCAGAATTTACTCATCTTGTAACTGCAAGTTTTTACCATTTGATCAACATTTCATTTCCTCCTCACCAGCTCCTACAATCACTCTACCCTCTAGGCTATATGAGTTTGCCTTTTACAGATTTCACAAATAAGTGAGACCATACAGCATTTGTGTGTGCGTATGTGTGTGTGTGTGTGCGTGTGTGTGGCTTCTTTCTCTTAGTGTAATATTGTATAAGTTTTTGTATAGTGTCATACATGGAAGAATTTCCTTCATAAAAGAGTCTGCCACTATCAACATAGTAAATTATATAGTTTAAATGAGAGAGTAATATGGTACTTGAATGTCTCAATAAAGCTGTTAATAAAATAAAGATTCTTTTAAAATATTTTAAAAATTATACATGCATACATACTGTGTTTACATGTAAATACACATGTACACACATATTATATGAGAGTGTATATATATGTATATATATAGAGAGAGAGAGAGAGAGAAAGCAAGCAAGCAAGAGAGGGAGAGAAGTGCACATCTGTAATTAAAGAACTCTACAAATGTGCCTGGCATACATATGGAGTTTTAGAATATCAAAGAACACTTACGAGTCATTTAGAAGGGCATGTAGATTATCAACTGACTTCTCAAAAACAATAATGAGAAGAGACAGTGAAACAGTATCTCCAACATTATAAGAGAAAAACTGACAACCTTGGTTGGTATACATATACCCATTTTTCTAATGGGAAGATGTTGCAAAGAATGTTCTGATTACACTAAAATTTTGTTTCTTCTTTTCCTGGATACATAACTAATTGTCCCCTCACTTGCTTGAAATTGGGTGAAATCATGTCCAAGTGCTGCATAATGCAATATGGGTACAACTTATGTGTACTACTTCCTGGCCTAAAATATGGTTGAATAATCATTTACTTTTCTTAACATTCATATTCTTCCATGAATTGAAGAACCTGGACATGTTGGTAAATTTCAGAAAGATGGAATAAGCGGTATATCTAAATTATTGAATTGAAGTCTGGGAGGTGAATGCAAAATTCTATTTAAGATTAATGAGAAATAAATTTATATGATATTAGCCTTTGAAATGTGAAATTATGTTTGTTACAGAGACATAAAGGATAAAAACATTTTAGAAAAAAGAAATACTGAGCCTGTAGTCAAAAATTCACATTAGAAAAATTCTAAAGGATGTACTTAATGGGAATGCAAAATGTAGCTAAAAGCAAGAACATATATAAATATGGGAAAGCAATTATACATTAAATAATAGCTGGCAA
Organism: Dasyprocta punctata; assembly: GCA_004363535.1. Lineage (NCBI taxonomy): Eukaryota > Metazoa > Chordata > Mammalia > Rodentia > Dasyproctidae > Dasyprocta > Dasyprocta punctata. The sequence goes on along the minus strand of RJWM01014745.1, from coordinate 23,040 downwards.
AATTGTAAAGACTACAATTAAATGGTGAGTGAAATTTCATATGTATGAAAGTGAAAATTAGAATATAATCTTTTGAAAATCTGTATTATTCAAAAGCAGGATAAAAATAATACAATTATACATTGTTAATGTTTTAGTTAGTTTTTATGCTGCTAAGACAAAAGGCCTAACACCCACAGTTAAAGGAGGAAAGGTTGATTTTAGCTCACGGTTTGTGGAGGTTTTCAGAAGACTCCAAGGTAGGGCAGTGAGGTAGAGGGGCAAGGCAGAGGAGAGACAGTCCAAGGCAGGGCAGGTAGAGGAAGCAGCAGCAGCAGCAAGCCTTCTGGACATTTAATCCATCCAGGATGTAAACCTATTGAATGGTGACATGAACGTTCGGGGTGGATCTACACCTTTTCCACATTCACACACCCTAGATCCAGTCACCTCTGAAAAGTCCCACTTATGAGTACATAAGGTTTTGGGGAGACATCTACATACAAGTCATAACAGTTATATATGCATTACAAATTATATTTATTATTAAGAAAGATAAATGTATAATGCCTAAGACTTCCAGACAAATAATAGGAAAAGTGAAAGAGGAAGAAAGAAATCAGGACTATAAGAAGGAAAGGAAGAAAGAAGGGAGATGGGTAGGCAGACAAGAAGGAAGGAAAAGAAGGATGGAAAGAAAGGAGGAAGAAGGAAGGAAAAAAGAAAGTAGATAAGAAAAAAGAATGAAACAAAAGCAAAAAGGATTTGAAATGGAAAATAAAAGTAAAATGACACAAAACATAAATAAAAGTTACCTAATGAAATAGAAAAATAAACCCATATGTAACTATACACACAACAATTTAAAATCAAAGATTTTCAGAACGAATTTTTAAAATCCATCTATGTGTTCTTTATGGAATGTTTATATAACCTTCTAAAAAAAGTCTAAACTGTGAATATATTGCAAAATGCCATACAATATTTTACGTAAAAAGAACAGACAAAAAACAAAAAAGTGTTATAAAATAACACAAGTCACTAAAGTCCACAGTGAATAATTTAGTTCATGATTAGCATAGAATCAATAGCTGCAGTGGAATAGAAACTCTAAAATTAAAACCACTAATTTATGAAACTTCCATTTTGACAGAGAGCAACCATTAGAGAACATGGAAGAAATGTTTCACTAAATGGCCATGAGATGAAATTATGTATATGAATTTCTTATCTCATTAAAAAATGCAAGTCCTCTTTCCATGTAAATTAAATACTTAAATGAAGCTGACGAAAATATACAAATTTAAGAAGAATATGAATGTAGAAATATATATATATATTTTTAACTATGATGTAGAAAATTTATTAAGGAGAAAATAACAAATATATAATAAAAAGTTAACAAGCACCTTTTCATTAAGTTCTCTTGAATACGTTTAATTATAAATTTCTTGACAAAGAAATTAAGCAGCTTTTATTGTATTTGTTCTAGAGTATGTGCTGCTATTCAAAATTGTAGGTTTTTAAAAACTGTGTAAATATATATTTTCTATTGATTTCTGTTCTTAGTGGAAACTAGAAAAGAAGAGGAAATAAAATATAAAATGTAAAATACCCAAAAGAAAAATAGAACAGACATCCAGTAATTAGAAATAAAGGCACATAGCAATAGCAATTAAAACTCAAAAGCTAGTTCCTTGAGAAGGATTGTCAAGTTGATACAATTCTAGACAAACTAATCAGGATAAAAAAATATTCAAATGTTAAATGTTAGGAATGAAAAAAGTTTCAATATTATTAAGAAGTGGGTTCTCCCAAGCTTATATGTAAATTCAGTGCCCTTTCGATCAAACTCAACAGATTTTTGAAAATTAGGCCTATGAAATAATTATAAAATTTACACTAAAATATATAATACCCATTAGCAGATAGAACTAAAATGACAAAGAAGTAAATGGAGATATTAAAGTCAGAAATTATAAAAATTAAATGAAAGAAAATTACCAGATTAAATCAAAAGCAGATTTAGAGATGACAGAAGATAGAATCAGCAAGCTTGAAACTAGGTCATTGGCTATTACCCAATCTGAGAAATGAAAAAGTAAAATATTAAAAAAAAAAAAACATGTCCTCAGAGTCCTGTGGGGCACTCTCAATGTTATATGTATGTAACAACTTACACATCACAGGAGTACTGGAAGGAGACCATAGAGAGAAAGATACTGGAAGGGTTTGAGGAAAACGTGACCAAAACTTCCTAAATTTGAAAAAAATTCACAAAGGCTAAATAATCTTAAAGTAGGATAAATTCAAAGAAATATACATACACACATCATGCTCAAATTGATAAAAGATGAAAGTTAAGCCAAATCTTGAGATGATCAAAAGAAAAATAACTCATCAAGAGTAAGAATCATTAAGAATCAGACATCTCTTCAGAAGCCATGAAAGTGAGCCGGGCGTGGTGGCGCACGCCTTTAATCCCAGCACTCGGGAGGCTGAGGTAGGCGGAGTGTTGTGAGTTCGAGGCCGGCTTGGGCTACAAGGCGGCGCAAGGCCGACCTGTGCTACATAGTGCGACCCTGCCTCAAAAAACCAGGGCCGGGAGTTTGGGTCAGTGGCTTAAGCGCCTACCGTGGCAGGCGCAAGGCTGTGAGTTCAATCCCCGGTGCCGCAAAAAAAAAAAAAAAAAAAAAGAAGCCATGAAAGTGGAAAAAGACTATCAACCAAGAATTTAATTTGACATATATTTCCTTCAGAAACAAATTTTTAAAAAGCCGTTTTCTGATATACAGAAACTGAGAAAGTTGACACTAGAGGACCTGCAATTTTTCCCTGTTAAGGAACAAGAAAAGGATTTCTACTTTTATTCAAAATCACATGGTGGTCTTAGTTAAAGCCATTAGAAAGAAAATATATCCAATTAGATAGGGAAAGGAACAAATTATCTCTTCTTGTGGGTGACATCATTCTATACATAGAAAATTCCAAAGAATATACAAATCTTCTAGAACCAATAAGCAAACTGCAAAATTAGAGGATATCGTATTAACATACAAGAATTAGATTTACTCTGTTGTAGCAGAGAGCAATCAGAATAAGAAAGTTTAAAAGCGTATTTCAATTTACAGTTACATTAAGAAGAATAAAATACCTATGAATACATTTACCCAAGGAAGTGAAAGATTTCTATACTGAAAACTACAAAATGCTGCTGAAAAATATGTAAGACCTAATTAAGTAGAAATATATACTACCAGCATGCAATAAAAAAGTTAATATGTTTTAAAATGATAGTATTCCCTAAAGGGATCTACTGATTCTATGTAATCCCTATCAAAATTAAAATGACCTAATTTTGGAAAAATGGAAAATATGATACTTCAATTTATATGAAATGTTATATGTCTCCGAGCAGACAAAAATACTGAAAAAGATTTTTGCAAAGCTTTTTTCTGACACTTTCTAATTTCAAAACTTGCTATGAAGCTACCATAATCCAAATAGTGTGATATGGGCATGAAGACAGACATATAAACCAATGAAATAGAATTAAGAAATGGGAAATAAATACAAACATCAGTGGTCAATTGATATGCAGCAAAGTCATCAATATCAGTTAATGGGGAGCAAAATGCTTTTCAACAAATTATGATATGAAAGTTCTGTCACTTTCTGTTGCTGCTTCTCTGTAAGTTTGAACAAAAAACTGATGTAAGGGAAGCAAACAGGTATTAACAGTATGTTTGTTAGACTTTAGTTTGTCTACTCTAGGATTTGTTGAAATTACCAACACCGACAGAGACTAAGGTTTGAAAGTTGTACTACAGTCACAGTAGCTCATGTCATTGGGAATCATGACTATAACAAGCTAACGTAGCTACACACTTGAAGAATCACAACGTTATAAAAATTATTATATATTCTTACATGATGAAATACATAATGGAACAGGTAGGCCAATGATATTAACAAAGGCATGGTAAACATTTTAAATTAGACAAAGAAGTCATTTCTGTAAAATAAGATTGAAGCCATAAAAATAAATCCTACATAAAATATTAAATATGAAACATTTTATTATAAAAAATCAATATTTTGGAAATAAAACATATATGGGGTGAATATCATAACTAATAAATATTTGGAATTAATGATAAGATGCAAAAATGGAAACATTTCCACAGGGGAACAGGAAATCATGAAAATAAATTAAAACATAACATAATTAAAATATGCAGATATCTTTAATTAAAATGTTTTTATTTTATTCATTTTATATGTTCAGTTCAAAATGACATTTTCTCTAAGATTTTTAATTCTTTTTATTAAAAGCTATCTTAACTTTTAATAAATATACAAAAAAATTTAGTATGGTAACACTACAGTAAATAATATGAGACAATTCCAAATTATTTTTGTTATCTATACCTACCTGGGATGAATTTACAATTTATAATATGTCAGCATTTTCCCCTCCTCATTCATTTCCAAAAGAACCAAGAGAACCCTTGTTTTCAAATGATTATCTAGAGGACTGTGTCTCAGGAGGATGGGTGAATACAATATGACAATCCATTAGACACTGGAGAACAAATACTGAGGAAATTTGCAAGTACTTTATCTTAAGAGCTTGTGATACTAATACAGTCATTTGCTAGAAGGAAAATCATCACAAATTAAAAAACAAATTTGTAAGCAATTATAGAAATAATAAGAAAACTATGAGATGTGATCAAAATGTGGTGAATGTTTATATTAAAAGAAATTTTTTGAGATAAAAAATATAGTGTCAAAATCTCCCTGAAAGTATTTCCCTTCCTTGAAACACCCCCACTGTTTTTACCACTTTTGAAACAGTTCTAGCAGCCGGGCGTGGTGGCGCACGCCTTTAATCCCAGCACTCGGGAGGCTGAGGTAGGCGGAGCGTTGTGAGTTCGAGGCCGGCTTGGGCTACAACCCGGCGCAAGGCCGACCTGAGCTACATAGTGCGACCCTGCCTCAAAAAACCAGGGCTGGGAGTTTGGCTCAGTGGCTTAAGCGCCTGCCATGGCAGGCGCAAGGCTGTGAGTTCAATCCCCGGTGCCGCAAAAAAAAAAAAAAAAAAAAAAAAAAAGAAACAGTTCTGAAGTCCTCATTCAAGAGTGTCTTTAACTGTGCTATCAAGGTTATTTCAATAATCTGACTTTGATTCAAAACGTTTACTGTTCATGGTGATTTTGACTTTGGGGAAGAACCAGAAGTCTCATGATGCCACACCCACTGAATAAAGTAGATGAGGACATACCATATTTTTTTAAGAGTCTGATTTCCTATTTGACACTCAGCGGCAGCCTACACCACATTTTTAAATCTTACCTTGTAAATATACCGAAGACAAAACCTAAGAATACACAAATGATGGATTAAATCTGTTTGAAGTGAGGGGGAGTATTTTGAGATACATTGTTGACAATGTGTCTTTTTCTATAATAAGTTTTAAAAATTAGCATTTGCCGTATTTTTGTCACGCTTTATATTTATATGTATGCATACAAGTGTATGTCGATGTTTGCTTAGAACAAATTGATAAAATCTTGTGAGAATAAAACTTATGAGAAGAGCATAAAATGTTGATAAAGGCAATTATAAAATTTTCCAGTGTTCCAGCGTTGTCAAGAAAAGTTGAAGAAAACATCTTTACTTTTAAGAACAGACTAATTCAAAGATGTATCTTTGGAATAATAACTAAAAGCAAGAAAATTTCTATGTGCCATCTATAAATGTCACTGTTTGACATTACATGTCTCTGTCCAAACCAGGGGTAATGAAATGCTAGCATGCAGAATTAATCACGAATTTCCTTGGAAACTTCCATAGAAATATCAAAATTATTCTGAGAAATTATGAAATGGAATAAAAATTTTAAAGTAAAATTTCCTCAAATTGCTTCTTTATTGGCAAGCTAGGAACTTTTGGCTACAAATTCAATCTACATTTATGGCAGGTTTTGCTTTATAAATACACCATTGAGGAGCCAGGCATGGTGGCACACGCCTTTAATCCCAGCACTCTGGAGGCTGAAGTAGGAGGAGCGTTGTGAGTTCGAGGCCAGCTTGAGCTACAACGTGAGTGCAAGACTGGCCTGAGCTACATAGTGCGACCCTGCCTCAAAAAACTAGGGCTGGGAGTTTGGCTCAGTAGCTTAAGCGCCTGCCCTGGCAGGTGCGAGGTTGTGAGTTCAATCACTGGTGCCACAAAAAAACAAAAAAACAAAAACAAAAACAAAAAACCCCAAAACCACCATTGATTTTGAACTACTTTAGTTATTTATCTCAAGTTATTTAGTTATTTCCCCTCAAGGGAATCAAATGCTTTTTCAACCTTTGTTAACAAAAACAATACAATTTTATCAAGGAATTTAGAGCATTTAAATCTTTATCTGTGAACAGATAAAAAATTTAAAAATAATAAGAAAATAACAGTATGTAAGAATTAAAACAAATCTAGCTCTATTACTGTGCTAAGTAATGGGAGGATGTTGAAAAAATTGCTAAATATTAGAGTCAAGCTGATAAATTTTTTGGAATTTTTTTCATTCATATATGCTATTTGAAACACTTTATAAAACTTTCAAGTCAAGGACACTGGAGTTACAAATGTTTTCCATACTTTAAGCATATTTACATAGATATAGGTAAATATAGATATAGATATGTAAACATATGTAGTTTTATTTTTTATCCAAGATATATATGCATGCCACTTTCATTAAAATGTTTAATTTGACATTGCTAAATTCATAATTCTTTCTGCTCTTATCCTTTTTTGTTTTTTAATAAAATTACAAAGATTAATCTATAACAAACTTTGATAATATTGCAACATGTTTTTCTTCATTCAAAATGTGGGAACTACAACCTAAAATGTGATGACTGGTCATATAAATAATAACATTGTTTTATAATAGGTGATAATTATCAATTTTATATTAATGGTCAATGCCTTAATGATTAATCTGAAATACCCCTATTTTCACAACTTACAAAATGCTTTTCCATATGCTGTCTCATTGAGTCCAGCTAACCCAATGAATTGCATTTTATGATACACAAATGTAGAAAATAAAGTTCAGAGAGATTAAATGGCTTATTAAAATATCACATAGCTTCTGAGTTGGTCATATATCAAAGCTAGACATTCATCCTACAAGTAGTTTGCTTATTTTAGACTGTGTTTCTATAACACAATGGAGACAGTGAATAAGTTTTTAAATTCTATGTCTTAGAAAATTAACACTGTCATGCTGTCATTTTAACCCAGAAATGGGTTGCAAATGGTAAGTAAGATTGGTTGATAATGATGAAATGTTCTGATTATTTTGTAATTTTAAAAACCACCACTAGCTCTGGTTCGTCTTTACTTTTTTTACTACACTAAAATATCCTACACTCTTAAGATGCAGCAAAATTTGTATGTACGTAGAGAGAAAATAGGTTTTTTTGTGTTTATGATTCACAATGCTCTGTACAAAAATAGCCTTAATGAAAGAGGATCAGAGTTTTCACATCAATACAACAAAATGGAGCATTTATGCAAATATCCCCATTGAGTGCTTTTATTATCAGACTATTCTTCATTGATTCATGCAACAACAATATCAACTTGATACCATAACAACTCAAAAAGAGCAGTTTTGAAGTATACTTTTCCTTGAACAAATGGAACTCAGTGACTAGCTTTATTACAACAAGACCCTCCATATATCTCACAGCTGCTTCCATTCATAAAAATAAAGGTAAATCAGAATAACGATTGAGAAGATACAAAGTATTTTCTCAGGTCACATTTCAGTACCCTGGGCAGTAGGATATGTACATGTAGTATCAGTTGAGCAAGTGGCATAAACAACACCACTTTATTAAGAAGTTTTCCTGCTGTTAGATTCATTTTAAACCATTTATTGAGATGAAAGATACTATAGGCTATCAAGACCTCACCAACTACAGAAAATATTGCAAACTACGCTACTATGATTTGGTAAATCTTACAGTCAATCTGATACAACACACAAAGTTACTTACATAGCAGGAGTCAGTGACTGTTTCTCAACAGAGGAAATAGCAAATGGCCAAAAAGAGGAAGTATAATGAATTTGGAAACTTTAAATTAAAACCGATCTAAATCTGTTATGTTATGAGAACTGGGAATATTCAATAAACATAGAATAGTCATACATACAACCATGAGACAATTCTAAGTCAAAGAAACCAGCAAACAGTATCACAGAGTTGAATTGTAGGGCTTTTTTTTTTGGAGAAGGTAGGTTTGATGCTTGTGAAGAATCATTTTGGATTCACCGTGAGCAGTGCAGTACAGATAGGTGGAAATGGAACCAGTAGAAATTAATTAGAATATTTCAACAGTGCAAGAAAAACACAATGTAGGTTTAAACTAAGATAGTGACCAAGAGCCCAGGAAGAACGAAAAGGTTGAAATATCATGATGTACCATGAAATCACTCATCTGTTTGTGAAAGTGCATTTGTAGATTTGAGTTTAAATAACTTTTAAGTTATCTCATTTACATATTTTTTGTTGTGTGACATTGCATAATAGGCAAAATAGTAAAGAGAATAAAGATTAACTCTAGATTTCCCTTTATTTTGCAATCATCCAATTTTCTTCAGATTTGCTCCATGTTCAGAAGGTTCCCTCACACTAATCCCATATATTTAAAAATTCCTTCTAGCACCTAAAAAGTAACCCTACCTTGACTGTTTTTTACAATATATCTTCTATGATAGATGGAAAGGATACACTAGCCAAAGCAAACAGAATCACTTGCTACTAAATTATGGAAGCTATTTACTGTTAGGTGTTTGTTGTTGTTGTTGTTGTTGTTGTTGTTGTTGTTGTTGGAGTATAAGCAATGTACTGAATTTTGCCACCTCACTTTACCCTTGATCACTGATTGCAGCTCTTTTTAGTGTTAAGATGAGCCATCTGCTCTTATTGTAAAAGTTCTTGTCTATTGATTGCCTAGAGTGTCCTCCATTCTTAACCTCAATTGGCTTCTATGTAGAGCACTTTATGAAATACTTGGAATATGGAATCAGTTTCTTTTGTTTCCATAATAAGTAACATGTACTCAAGATAAATTCTTGCTGAAAAACCTAATGTGTTGCAGTGTTACAATAAAAATCCCTTTATTTTTTAAATTTCTTTTTTCAATTTTTAAATGCCATCAATATGCTTTGAAGGAAATAGACTATGTTACTATTTTCACCAGATTCCAGCATCAGCCACTGATATGCTTCCTCAATGAAATAACAGGTAAATATGAAAAGTTAAATGTTATCTCTAGTTTCAGTTCTGTTTTGGGCATAAATATTAGCCAACTCGAATTCATGATTTTGACATTACATAGGAGAGAAAGAAAGCAAGTATTTATCAAAGACCTACTGTGTTTCTACTATATTCACAAAAATCCTATCTAACGTTATTATTCTTACATTATCAAAGAGAAAATTGAGATTGAAAGAAATAATTGTACTTTTTTCCTAAACTTGCATGAAAAAAAGAAGCAGAGAGGTTTGGAGCTTATTCAGTCACTATAAATCCATGTCCTTTAATCTATGTGAAAGTCTCGTATGTACACTAGCTCAGTGGCTGTGTCCTATTTAGTTTCTTCCAGTGTCCATCTCTACACTGTTCTTGGTATCATCTGTCTCATGACATTTTATTTCTGAACTTCTCAACTTGTTCCTTCAAACCACATCCCCCAATCATATTTCCTGCCTATGAATTGCATTGTTACTTGTCCACAGTTTTCTCTGTATTGGACCTCTGATTGTTGTATTTTGATGGAGTTGGTGTAAGAGACAATGCCGTCACATAGTTATGCCGCTATTACTGATAGTCCTTCAAGAGTTCCTCTAAATCTCTTTTTTTCTGACTCAGTGTCTTTTCTGGCTATATCTTCATAAAGTTACACGACAATCTGCAAGCTAGCTACCCTCTCTCAGCTGTCCACTTAAGACAAAGTGAATATAAAGTCTTGAACAGCAAAGCATTTCTGTGTATTCATTAAAGTAAATGGTACAGTATTACTTGTTTAACTCACTATGTTATCCTTTAGGAAAAAAAGGATGTTTGCTTCAGCAAGCTATATTAAATTTTTTCCTGCTTAAATATCTTAATTCATTAGTTTCCCTGTAAAAAATTGAAAATAGGCAATTTACAAGGAACAGAAATTTATTTTTCACAGTTGTGGAGGGGGAGAAGTCCAAGATCATGGCGCTAGCCACTTTAGTAGTCAGTGAAGGCTCATTCCTTCCCACTCCCAGTTGGTGAGTTGATGATTCCTTCTTACAGGGCAGATTTGAATGCTGTATCCAAACATGATAGAAGGCAGAGAGGCAAAAGGAAACAAAATCATACCTCTAACATTTTAATACAGACACTTCTCTTATTCATGGAGACATAGGCCTGTGGTCTAATCACTTTTTAAAGGATCCTCTTTTTCATACAAATGTACATGGCATTAAATTTCAACACAAATTTTGAAGGAGACCAAAACACTCAGACTATAACATTCAAACTATGGGCCTGCAAATTCTTGTTCTTCTCATATACGATGTGTATTCATTCTGTCCTAATACTTTCAAAGCTCTTAACTTGTTCTAGCATCAACTAAAATATTTAAAGTCTCATCTAAATGTCATCCAAATGACATATAGGTGGGATAATAAGAAACAAGTGATGATTCACCTTGAGGAAAATTCTTCTTCAAACTGTGAGCACGTGAAACAAATAAGTTATGTGCTTCAAAATACAATGGTGGGACAGGCATAGGGTTACTAGTCCAAAGGCAAATGGACAAAAAGGATAACAGTTTACAAGTAAGCTCAAAACAACATTACAAAGATTAAATATTGAGGTTTGAGGATAATGGCCTTTAACTCCCTGTCCTAATCTCCATGACATAAAAAGCATGAGTTCCCTTCTACTTTTCTTTGGCTTTACTGAGTACAGTCCACACCACAGTTCATATGGTTAGAATCACATCCCCGAAGTTCTTCCTGATTGGCATAGCATGCCAGCACTCACACAATTATGAACATTTGCACTTACAGAATTAGCACCACATGGATGTTGCCAAGATTTATACCTCGTGCCCTCTGGGTCAGTGGTCCAGCCTACATTTGGGTTCACTTGGGTCACAACTTATTTTGCCAAGAAATGCAGTATCAAAACATGTGAGGCACAAATTTAAGGCAGTGCTGTACAGTGAGCCCCCAAGGTCTTGTGGGAGCGCTGGGTCTCTTGCTTGACACACCCTGCTCTAAAGATTCTGGTACTCTGGACCTGTGCAGGGAATAACTTTTGGGTCATTTTTCTTTGTCCTGATAAATAGCATTTAATTTATTTCTATCCATACTAATCTCTTTATCAAACATTCACTGGCCACACCATTTTTGGTTTTCCATAACACACTTTGTTATTCCTTACAAACTGGTCAGGGAAGAATTTAGCAAATCTTTAAGTTCTCCTTTCCTTTCTATGATAAATTCTATGGCCAATTTTTTCCTCTCTCCTAGCAGATAAACAATCAAGAGAATCCATGCATTTTAGTGAGATTTTTTGTCTATTAAATATCCTAACTTATCACTCTCAAATTCTGTCTTCAATGAAGCATTTGAGCACAAATACAAGTCAGGCAAACCCTGTGTCACTTTACAATATGAATGACCTTCCCTTCAGTTTCCAGTATTTATTTCTCATTTCCAGATAAGAATTGCTTTTATTGTCCATATTTTGTCAACAATCTGCTCAGAATAATTTAAGCAATGTCTGAGAAGATTCAGGATTTCTCTATATCTCTCCCATTCCTTCCAAGTACTAACCAGGCCCAACTCTACTTAGTTTCCGAGATCAGAAGAGATTGGGCACGATCAGGGTGGTCGTATGGCCGCAGACTCTCTCCTATTCTAAGCCTATTTTAATATCTCTAATAGTCCTATTATAATAGCTTTAAAGAACTATTACTAGAATAGTTCTTTATGGTCCAGTCTTAACATGTTTCCCAGTTCCAAAGGCACTTCACAATTTTTATTTGTTATAGCAACACCTCACTTCTCAATACCTACTTCTGTCTCAATGTGTTTGCACTGCCATTAATACCCAAGTAGTTTATGAATAATGAAAATTTATTTCTCATGGTCAGAAGATTGAAAATCCAAGATCAAAGATCAGGACAGTTCAGTGTCTAGTGAAGGTCTGATGTCTACTTCCAAGACTGCACCTTGTAGCTTTATACTTACATGGTGAAGGAAAGAAATGTTACATTCTCATAAGGTGGAAGGCAAAAGGGAAAAAGAAACTGAACTCACTCCTTCCAGCTCTTTTGTAGAAGTGCTGATCCCACCATGAAAGCAGAACCCCCTGACCTAATCACTTCCTAAAGGTCCTACCTATTAATACTGTGGCACTGGGAATTAAATTGCAACATTGGGGTTGATCTTTGGAAGGAGCACAAACATGTAAATAATAAGCTTCAAGAAATATGACCCATTTACTCTGCTTCTATATATCTACATGAGCTGCCTATCTATTTTTAATGTGCAAGCGATCTTCTATTGAAAGAAGTGAAGTGAATTTTAGATATAGTAGTATCTGATCCACTCAAAACTAATTAAGAACATCATTGATCACATGTACTTCATCGCAAATACGCAGGATCTACTGGACTTTGTGAATTCCCTAGAGATCCAAGACATTAATAATGATTGTACTTAATAAAAGGTAATTAAAGCATATGAGGCAGAAAAGAATCACATATTTGATTCTGAAATAAAATGTAGGTCTACAATCATTTAATTTAATTATCTCAATTCTAACTTCTATATTGACTCTTACTTTCTTACTTCATATAGTTTCCATTCTTTCATTTAATTATTTAACCAAAGGAAATATGTGACACATATCAAACTTTATTTCCTATGTGTCAGGAACTGTTTTAGAGGTTAGTAGTAGAACATTCAGTAAAGTAGATGTGGTGTCCAGCTTCACAAAGGCTAGTATCTGGCTAAAGAGAAAAAATACATGATGATATAAAGAAGTATATCATTGTTAAAAATGAAATGATGAAAAATTTCCTGGAGGCCATTAGACTGTGAATGATGGAAAAACAAATCTAAATTAAGATTGGTGAATTGGACTTCTTGTTCATCAAAATTGTGGTAAGTACTAAGACATAATAGATCTTTGTCAACACATTAGTTTAACATAGACTCCAACGATAAGAATACTACATTGTAGATCTTAGGTTAGAATTAAATATGTAAGACAGGCATTCATGCAATGAGTACCTCATTGAGATTGAGAGGAATAAGACTATTTATGGACATTTTGAATAAAGAACAAAATTTACTGATGAAGATAGGAATGAGTGATATACTAGTCCTGAAAAAATCTTAATGGGAAACACAAAGGTAAGGCTATTCACAAAACACACCACTAGAAAGCTAGACAAAGCCAGGAAGTGTGAGAGTTTTCATGTTTTTTCCTGAATGGATGACATACATTCTTAGATTTGTTATATAATCAGAGTTGTAGCACACGTGTTCCAATCCATAGGTCTCACAGGGAAACATAGAGATGAAACTTACATTGATTCTGATTCCCTTAAATATTTAGCCTTATCAGACATTCATCTTGGTGTAGCAGAGATTTCTACTGCAAGGAGATACAAAGCATCTGCCAGTTCTTTCCCTTAAATGTAACAGCTACTTACTGCCACCGTGTGGAAGTCTTTAAGTCTAAATAAGTGCTAATATCTAAGAGGTTTTAACATGTAGGGTCTTGTAGACCTACAATTGGAATGCTTATGTTTAGCCCAGCTGGATTTTCAATGAAGATCACCTATGTGTTCTGTGAGTCTGAGAATTACTTCTGCAATATTACATCATATATGCATGAGGCTACTTCTAAACCTGCATTGTATTGTGTTGTAAGCGCATGCACTTCAGATTAAATTTGTTTGGCTATTTATTATGTCTCCCATGTTCTTATCTTTTTATTATTACTTAGGCTTTTTCTACACAGTCTAACCTTCAATTAGTAACTCTGCATCTTTATCTCCTGTATTGTTTTCAAGTAAGAACTGCTTTCTTGGAAGTCTTTATGTCTAACACTCTTCTCTAAAATGATTGTCACTACTTTCCTTCCTAAAAATAGTGAATGACTTAATAACAGATATTAAATAGGAGAAATATAGCAAAATTCTCCTATTGTGCTCTATGACCAAAGATTTTTTTCAAAGAGTACTCCAAGAAGATACAGGTGAAAGGTTTACTGTATGAAATGTAATCAATTATAACTGTAATTTAGAAAGCTGATAGACCAAAACAACACCACTTCAAGCCCCAATTTATAAGTTTATGAGACCTATTTACTGTCTTGTAAACAGGCCTATTTACATCTTGTAACACTACTTGTCTTGGAATCTCTGTATAACAATGTAAACATGGGTACATATTAGAATCACTGGGACTTACTTTAAAACTATATCAGATAATATAGCCCACACCTCAGATTAACTTATTTCTAAATACTCCCAAACTGAATATAATATGCAATCAGACAATCACTGTTGTGTACAAAGAATGCTTAATTTAGGACATTACACAGCATCAAATGGGTTGAGAATAATTGGACAAGAAAAGCTGAATGATACTGCATAAAGCTCTATATTCAGTTAATGGGAGCCTATAAATATGAGATGCAATAAAATATGAATTTCCTACTTTTCTTTCCAAGGTATTGGGAAAAACCCCTTAGGTAAGAGTAGCTAAGAGAATTGATTTCATTTTAATATATTCTAGATTTATATGATGATTATATTTTCCTGATTCTGCTGTATCTGTTCATTGAGTTTCAGATTTCTCCAGAATCACAATTTGCAGTCGCAGAATTAGTTCAGCATATTGAGCCTCTCATTTCTATTTAAAATTGAATCCTTCTGCAAGAATTTCACATTCTTATTTCAACTAACAGAGAACTTAGTTACTAATAAAATCTGCATTTTCCAAAATGTACTTCAAAAATGTCAGTTTATTTCTTTTATTTATTTATTTTTTGGCATAACTAAGGTATCTCTGAGCACACTCTGTACATACATACTACGGTTGTGGCCTTAAAATATCACTCTCTTTTACAAGAATCATAACTTTTAAATTTCATAGTGAAAATGAAACCATACCTTTATATCATAGGCTGAATGAAATATGATAGCTGCTATAATATTGCCCAACATAATTCTGAGCCATTGTTACATATCTGCATATTTTCACTAATTATTTTTTGGGCATCTGAATATATTTGGAATGACCTCTAGATTATTTTGTTTGTAATTGAATTAATATCAAACAATTTGTTACTTTCCTCTGGAATGCATACTTTTCTCATTGCATCTCCCTAATTCTCCCTCCCATCTATCTATGTCACTCAAAGTGAATTTGATATTTTCAAAAAATTCTGGTAAACAAATTCTAAAATGTCATGGGACTTCTCCTTGTGGTGACATAATCAACTCTTATAGAGCACTATGAGACTTCGATTATCAAAGAATGGTTCTGTGAAAACAGAATGCACCCTGGAGTAGCAGGTTGATCAGAACAAGCAGAGTTGATCTTTTTGTGACGAAATTCCATCCCTTAAACTTCTCAAATCACTTATGCTGTTCACCTTGTTCAAACTTAAAGCTGGCACCCCAAACGTTTATAGATCATCTAAAATATACCACGTATTGGGAGTCAGTACCACACAGTCGGGCTCATGAGGACATACACAAAAAAAGCTAACTTTAAAAAATGGTGTGATATAGATCTAGTTCAAATGTACAGGGGTACATGTAAGCCATCTAGACTAGAAAAGACTGATAGAAGACTATAGATAATATCTGCCTTGAAAGACAAATAGAAACTGCTCCAATGAATCAATGCAGCAAAAGCAGAGATACGTAAGTCTAAAAATACTCACTATCAGGAGCTACAAGTACTTTAGCTTTACTATAATGTAAAACAAAACACAGAAATTTATTAGACATGCAAATACTGAGAAGATTAAAATTCACGACCCATGTTAAAGACCTTGACATTTAATCTCTTGGCAAATTCTTTTTCAAATCATGACTTGAAATAGCCTTTCCAAAGACATGAATTAAATAATGAGTTGGTTTCTTATCCCCTTCCTTTATTCAAATAGGGCAGCTCAGTTTCTGCTTACTGGGATTCATTTATATTGACATCTAATATTTTATGTAATCAAAATCTGTTTAGACTAAAGTCAAACATTTATGCCTATGCTGTCAATAATAATGAACTCGATTTTCCTTTAAACAAAATGATTGTGATCTGATGGAGACCTTGAGCTGTTTTCTCCAGTAGTCTTTGTATATTATGAATTCAAGGTCAAGATTTTAACTTAGAGACTCTAGACTGGATGAGGCTTAGACTATTAAGTGATTTGTCTAAGTGTCCAAAACTACAACAAAAAGTGTTATTAATTTACTGCCTTATCACTTGATTACTTAGTTTCTACAATATCTCTTTCCCTTGAAAAATAATGTTCCCATAGAAAGATCATAATCAAATAAAGATGATTATGTTTCGGTTTTTATAATTCTCAAATTACCAAACATCTCTAGGCTGTGACTATACTAAGTGCTTAACATTGATTCCTATATTAACTATTACATGGGTTGAGAGCATACTGGTTCTGTTCAAAATGGTTTCATTGAACCTGAGTTGTGCTGGCCTGGGACAAAGGAAAATTTGGGCTCGTGTCTCTAGTACCTACTGCATCAGCACTGGTTCTTTATCTGGCTCAGGATTCCCAAAACAGCAATAGAAAACAAGTCCTAATGCCTTTTAAGGCACTTGTGTCAGTTTTCATTTCCTCATGTCAGGCTTGCTAACGTTCTTTATCAAAGCTACATCAAATAATCAACCTCAAGTATAGGAAGAGGTAGAGGGAAATATTCCATATCTTCACAAGAAGACCAACAAAGTTACGTTACCAAAGGAATGTGTTCAAAAATGGGAAAAATTTGTGCCAATTTTCTTGCCATCTGCCATACTGTATGTTTTGTTTAAGTACTGTATTTGAATTTTATTTCTTTGTGTCCTACCTTTTCAAACACTAGTAGTCATCTATTATTTTCTCAAGAATTGTATCCCCTTATTTGCGTACCGTAATGCACTATGGAATCATTAGTACTTAGAGACTATTTTAACTTGAAATAGCTTGCTTCACTTTTGTATACTCCGTCTTATCTCAGCTGCGACTTCCACAGCGTCTGCCTTCAAATCATAGAACATCTATTTATTCTTTTTGAAACTAAGAGGACTGCATTTAGATTAAACCCACAATCTTTTTTTCTTTTTTTTTTTTTGGCACCGGGGATCGAACTTACAACCTCGCACCTGCCAGGGCAGGCGCTTAAGCCGCTGAGCCAAACTCCCGGCCCTAGTTTTTTAAGGCAGGGTCGCACTATGCACCTCAGGCCAGCCTTGCGCTCGCATTGTAGCCCAAGCCGGCCTCGAACTCACAACGCTCCTCTTACCTCAGCCTCCCGAGTGCTGGGATTAAAGGCGTGTGCCACCACGCCCGGCTTAAACCCACAATCTTAATGGCATCAAACACTATGCTCAAAACAATTAAAACAGCTGTCAAAAATTATTTATTAATATTAAAAATTGTTTGTTAATATTAGTGACTTCATAATCATCATAATTTTTGAATATGCTCTTGTAACCTTAACTAACATTCTCAAGATTACACTCACACATATTCTTAAAAAACAAAAAGAAAAGTTTGCTGGCTTCTTTTCTAGGATCTTTGGTAAGTCTTTTAAAACTCTCTTCAAATTACACTGTCTTCTAAATATATCTTCATCTAATTTCCTCCTGTTGCCCTCAGCCTTCGTAATGAATCTGCTTATGTGAAATCTTTAGTAACATGTTAGCTGTTAAATCTAGAAAAAAATTGAAGCATAATATGATCCAAAATTTTCATTTTTTAATGAAAGCATTGAGGTTTGAATAACTGACTTACTCAAAGTCACGAAGATATTTATAAGTGATGCAGAATATTTAACTTGGCTGCTCCATTTCCATCGCCAATATTGTTGGATTAAAAGCAAGGGATCACTTTGTGTTCACTGCTGCGGTCAGAAGTATTTGATCGTGGCAAGGTAATGAGAACACAGTGATTAAAAAATGTAATAATTTTTATTCAAAAAGTGACACATAGAGTTTAAAAGGGCAATATATATTCTCTTAAGGTATATTAGTCTCCCAGATAATCAACTACATTTTGTATAGTCTGGTTTCCCCATGGAAGACACTTCTAAGGCATAATTATTTTGTTTGTAGATTGTAAAATTACTCCACACTTCTTATTTTAAAGCATGTATTCATTAAGATCAGAAATCTTATGGCATTTTGCAAATCAAGTTTTATACATTTTAGGTATTAATACCCATGCCTGATAGTATTCCTCAAAGTGTCTGTGGTCCAACTGTTACTGGAAGTCTTATTGAAAATGGAATAATTTTGTGGAATTATGTTAAAACATGCAAGTAACCTACCTGTCTAATTTAAGACTCAATATTAGATCCAGCTATATCAAAATAAAAGGCAAAGGTTTGTCCTGTTAGTTTTGGAGCCCTGAAACACTTCAAGAATTTGCATTTTAATGAAGTGAAATGTTTCTTAGAGTTATGGCACAATGCATTCTTGCTGTACCCTGTCAAATGATTGCTCATTGCTCATTATCTCCTAGATAGTTCAATGTCTCCACCCTCTTTCATGGGGTCTATTTATGGAAAAAGATTTTACAGCTAACTTCAGCAATTAAAATTGATAATTTTGCTGAATGAATATTTAGAACTATGTTGCTACATATGCTTCTGCATTTCACTTCACTTTCGAGAAACAGCAAAATGTGTGATTCTAGCATATGATTTATGTAAGTCCTTAGGGTCTGTTCTACTATGTGTTGTTTATCTTTCTTCAACACAATGCATACTTCCCCTGACAAACTTAATATTCTACTTTTAACTTTAATCCCTGTAGGTTATTTCAAATTCACTGTAGGATAACTAGGATTGAATAAATGAATATGTGCAGTCATACATAAGGGCGTGCATTTTGAATAACTATTACATTAATTTTCTTATGTTATTATACTGCTTCTTCACAC
The DNA here is from genome assembly GCA_004363535.1 of Dasyprocta punctata. Lineage (NCBI taxonomy): Eukaryota > Metazoa > Chordata > Mammalia > Rodentia > Dasyproctidae > Dasyprocta > Dasyprocta punctata. Next base: position 3,814 of record RJWM01014745.1, on the reverse strand, counting down.
ATGCTTCAGATATAGATGCCATTAGTTTGAATTGGACTGAGAAACTCAATTTTATTTTATTTATTTATTTTTGATACTGGGGATCGAACTCACAGAAACTCAATTTTAAATGAGTTAAATTGCTGCCCAAGATCAGATAAAAATAAAAAATATTCAAATAACACTAATACTCAAGTTTAGTGTTACTATTCTCTTTTATTGTATCATAAGACTAATAAAATTTCTGGTGAAATAAAGATACTGTCAGTTACTGAGTTTGGATGCTTTCAATAATATAAACCTTCTGCAGCATAGTAATTTGAATAGCAGATCAGGTCTGTGGGTTTCTGATTTCTCTGCATAGAATTAAGACACATTTAAAATTTTTGTAGGAGAATATGTCCCCTAATATACATTTTTCTCTCCGAGTTCCATAGCCACAGTTGATTTTAGGTGTGCATTTCTCAACATGCTAGTGGGAAATATTTCAAGCAGAGTTTTGTTGTTAACAGTAAAGTATATTAAATTATTTTGTGATTCTATGCAACTTATTGGTATGATTAGTCTCTATTAGATGAAAATTAGATGTCTTTTAGTTGAAGAATCATGTTCTTATGGATTAATAATAATAATAATGCTGATCTCAATATAGTAATAGTAGTTACAAATAGATTAAATAGTACCTACCCCAGCCAGACACTGTTATAAGAGATTTGTATGTATTATTTTATTCTGTTTATTTAATTGTTCTTCACTTTCCTGATAGGAAATAGAAGCTTGAAAGGTTTAACTTGGTAAAATTCCATTTTTCAGTTATAGAAACTGTACTGTATCCCTAGCAACTGGACTTGCCAATGTACATTCTTCACCGAGTTGGAGCCTCACTCTTCTACAGTACTCCTCTGGTTGTCCTAGAATTGCTGTTATGACTACTTAGCAGAAAAAAATGTGTTCTTTCATGACATGGGAACTTTTTAAAGTCCATCTGGCACTTTTACACCAAAATTGCTCATATTTTTTGTTGTCTTATGGCATTGACTGGATCTGTACATTATGTGAAAATCTAGTGGTACCAGGAGAAAAGAATTTGGATGAAGCTATGGAATTTAAGACACATGTATCTGTTGATTTATTTTATTCTTCCTACAGAAAATCATTTTGTTAAACACTATGTATGATTTATTTTGCATTTAAAAGTAACGCCCTGGGTCGAGGATGTAGCACAGCAGCACAGCTTGGCAAGCGCATGGTCCTGAGTTGATTCCTGGTACCAAAATTTAAATAAATAAATAAATAAATGCAATGCCCTGTAATGGCTAAGCTTAATTGTTATCTTGATTGTCTTGAGAGTCATCTACATGATTATTAAAGTACACTTCTGAGTATGTTCGTGTGAATCATAGAGGTGTGGCTTGGGTTCTGTATTTGGTCTCCACTACATTTCTGCATTGTCTTTTTTTTTAACTATCATGACTTACTTTTTTTCTTTTTTCTAGATTGATTGATGCATAATTAACAAAATTTGTATATACTTAAAGTGCACCAAGTGATGATCTCATAATGTATACATCATGGAATGATTGCCACATGTGTCCCTCAGAGACTAACCACTTTTATGTGGATAAGAACACTTAAAATCCATCCTGTTAGCAAATTTCAGGTATACAATACAGGACTATCTATAGTCACTGTGCTGTATTATATCCCCCAGAACTTATTCATCTTGTGTTTAAAAATTTTTACCCTTTGACTAATATCTTCCATTTTCATCATCTCCTGGTATTCAGTATTTTATTCTCTGCTTCTAAGAAATTTGAACTTTTAACATTCCAAATATAGCAGAGATCACACTATTTTTTTGTGTCCAGATTATTCTATTTAACATAATGTCTTCTAGGTTCATCTATTTTGACATAAATGGTAGAATCCTTTTTTAAAATAAAAAATATTCTGCTCTTTATTATACAGATGATCCTTATCTTACAATGTTTCAACTTAGAATTTTTACTTTAGGATAATGTGTAAGTTATACTCACTGATTAGAAACTATACACCAAATATTGAATTTTCATACTTTCCTGGGCTTGCAATATGTGATATGATACTTTCTAATGACACTGGCAGAAGTGGTGAGCCACAATTTTGAGTCAAGCATGAAAGCATGAAGGTAAACAACTGATATTTAATGCACTGTGTTGTTAAATTGTGGTACCTATTGGGTTAGTTTTATTAAATGCATTTTCTATGTATAATATTTTTAACATACAACGAGTTTATTAGGGCAAAACTCCATTATAGGTTGAGAAATATCTGAATCTATATCATATTTTTATTATCCATTCATTTATGGGCACTGAGGATGTTTCCATTATTGTGATTGCTATTATAACATAGTGAATAATGCAGTGAACATGGGAATACAGCTACTTCTTTAAGGGAATTATCTAATTCTCTTTTGATATACCAAGAAGTAGGATGACTACATCACAAATAGTTTATTTACTTACTTATTTATTTTTATTTTTTGAAAAATGGTTATGCAAATTTACAATCCCACCAAGTGTACATGGGCACACTTTTTCCCACATTCTCACCAATACTTGACTTCATAATCTTTTATAACAAGCTGTGAGGTGGTATCTCATTGTGCTTCTGATTCAGATTCTCTTGATCATTCATACTGTGAGCATATCTTCATTCATTTCCTGGTCATTTGTGTCATTATTTATAAAAAAAAAACCTATTCAATCCTATGTTCATTTTTGAATTAAGGCTGTTTTCTTACTATTCAACTGTACGAGTTCATTATCCATTTTGGATATTATTCACTATAGAATATATGGTTGATAAATTTCTCATTCTATGGTTTATCTTTTTATTCTGTTCCTTGTTTCTTTTGCTATGCAGAAACCTTAGTTTGAGAAGCTCACATGTTTATTTTTGCTTTTGTTGTCTGTGCTTTTGGTCATATATTTAAAAATTCTAGGAGTATTTTGGCTTTTGTTTCTTACTTTTTTTAAGTATTCATTATATTTCAGCTTATTTTGTGTATGTTATAAAAAGGGGTCAAATTAATTCTTTTGCATGCAGATATTCAGTTTTCTCAACACTTTAAACAATTCTTTTCTTGTTGTGTGTATTTGATAACTTTAGCAAAGATTAGTTGACTATATAAATGATAGGTTTATCCTTTGTTTCTTTATTCAGCCCATTAGTATATATTACCTGATTTAACATCAGAACCATGATATTTTTATTATTACAGCTTTGTAACATAGTTTCAAATAAGGAAATGTAATGGCTCTTGCTTTATTCTTTTAACACAAGATTGTTTCATTCATTCTAGAATTTTTGCAGTTCCATTTAAATTTTAGAATTACTTTCCTACTTTTATTAAAAACAACATCAGAATATTGATATATATTACACTATATCTGGTGATTGGTTTTTGTACTTGGGATATTTTAATAATATTAACTCTTAGAATCCAGGCATAGGATATATTTTCACTTATTTGTACCTTCTTTAATTTCTTTCATCAGTATCATGTAGTTTTTAGTGTACAGATCATTTGGTTTCTTGGTTAAATTAATTACTAAGCATTTTATCATTTTTGATAATACAATAAATGAGGTTATGTATAGGATATGCTATGTACCCCCAAGTCCTCATACTTTTGATGGGGCTGAGTCTGATGCTTGTGATCAGTTTGTTGTCTAGCACCAGGATTAATGACGTGACTGCTACACCCACCCAGGGGTGGAGCTGAGATACAGTATAAGGGAAGGCGGGTCTTCCTCTTGCTTGCTTCCCGGCTTCTGCTCTCTCTCTCACC
>RJWM01014744.1:0-49664 GCA_004363535.1 Dasyprocta punctata | reverse complement strand
GCCTGATCCTAGTGTTTCTTCCTACAGCTGCCAACCCTCTCCAGGCTTATGTTATCTTGGTGGAGACAGATGCCTCTCCCCAGGAATTGGAGTCAACTTTCCAGACTGTTTTGTTCTCTGGATCCCTGGTCTAAATTCTGAAAGAATTCATTATAATTTACTGTACAATTTATAGTTATCTTTTAAGAGTAGTGAAAGTTTAAAATATAGTATGTTTCTTTAGTGTAGGAGACTTCCTTGTACTCAGAGTTCCATAGTCTAGGTTAGGAACTTTTATTTGTGCTTCTGTCAAGTAAAATTGACAGAAAAAGCAGAATAGTTTCGAGTGCACGTTTCGAGAATTCCTTGATTCAAATCTAGATTCTACTATTTTACTGTTTCATCTTGGACATAGTATTTAGTGTTTGTTTCTAACCTTAGTTTCCTCATCTTTAAACGACTAATAGTTCCTTGTAGTGTTATGTGATAGGTAACTGTGTGTTTCTGAGTTAGAATACCACTCAATTTGAAAAGTTCTCATAAGTATTAGTTATTGACTGTTATTAATGTTATTCATTTATAACTAAAATGAGTAATTTTTCTGTGTATTTTTTAAGCATATGTTAGAAAGTATCAAAATGTAACATCTTCTACTGTCCAAGATTTTAAATCACATATTTATTGCTGCTCTGTGATTCTCGGTATACATTCGATGAGTAACAACAAATTCTTATTTTTCAAAGTGGAAAATGCTTAAACTGTACTGTGTATTTCCATTAGAGTCATGAAATTATCTCTAGGCCAGGAGCATCAGCACTATCTGAAACTTGTTAGAAATCCAAATTTCTCAGCCTTACCCTACACCTATTAAATCTGAGGGTAGAGCTCACTAATTTGTGTTTCAGTAAGTTCTCTTGATTCATACTAAAGTTTGAAAATCACTTTTAGATAATAATTGAGGACTTTGTTTTCAACTTAGCACACACTCAGGATGACTAATTATACTGTCTGACATCAACATTACTAAATAAGTTTCTACATGGTCTTGTTTTCTTTAGATAAATAGTAATAGTAGGGCTTTTAACTATAATTTAATGGTTATATATTTAGAGAATTTTCATCATATTTTAAGAAATGGCTCCTGTGTGTAGAGATATAGTTATCTCATCTTGAAGAAACTTTTCTCCCAAAATTTCAAATATTTTGCAAAGAATTTGTAAATTGCTAAGTTGAATGATGCCTAAAGCCTAAAGTTAGTTTAAAACATTAAGTTTATATATAGTCATTTTTACATAGGAATTCAGCAGTATTTGAAATACTTATTGCTTGCTTATAATATTTATAATGGTATGTGAATAGAATGAGATAGACTAAATGTAAAAAGATGAATTTAATAGGATCTCTAAACTAATTAAAATTGAAATAGTCAGAGAAGAAGTGTCCTGGCATACTAAAATATATGAAAATATTACAGGGAGTTAAGGCAATAATTCAGTATGAATTAATGATATAACCCTGAAAACAGCTGAAATCCTGGGTTGGATTGACAAATATATTTGTACAGACTATGGTAAGTGATAGTATTCTTGGAATCCTAAGTTTTTTTGGCATGATACTTTAGAAAGGACAACGAAGAATGGGAACTCAGAGTAGAATGATAAGAATGGTAATAGTAAAGGAAACCATGTGACAAGAAACAGCGGACTGGGAGACTTAGCTTGCTTCAGAGAGACATCACATGCTGTAAAGGATCTGGATGCAAAAGTCTTATGGGTTTTTTCTTGCCTTCATCTCTCTAGTTTTATTTTCTGTTGCTCTTTCAACTCCAAAATGAGTCTTGCTGTGTTGGGGCCTTAATTCCAGAGAGTCACTAGTACATGCCTTCTTGTATACTGTTCAAGAGAGAAGGAAAATGGCAGTCACACCCTCTCTAGGATCAGAATTGCTTCTCAGGGTTTGAAAGCCAAGATAGCTGCAGCCTGTAAATCCTGAAGGGAGAGAATATGATTCAATATTAGAAAATTTAAAATGTCATATAAACTTCCTTGCAGTGAGGACAGTCTTCCTTCCTACATGAGATGGGGAAATGATCTGAATTTGTAGGGTACATTTTTGTATAATTGTCTTATTAGATTATACATTTTGTAATACTTCTTAATAATTTTTTATTAGTACATGTTTGCAGTACATAATAATTACATAAACTCATCACAGGGTATTGGTAGATGTACATAACACATCTTAAATAAAATTTTAAGGAAAATATGTTATTCCTATAATTCCCACCTGCTGATTATGTACCTTACTGGTGATACTTCTGTGTGAAGCCTCCTGATCTCTTTTTGCCCATCTGGTTACATAGCACTTCAAATGTTACTCAGTTGCAATACTCATGTTGCATTACACCTTTCTGTTTTTGTAAACCTAATAAGTAGATTTTAAGGCCTTTGAGAATGGGGTGGGAATGATCTTGTTCATTTTTTTTTACCGGCCCCGGCACCTATGACAGTATCTGGTACATTGTGAATACCCAGTTAATAGTATGGAATAAATAAATGAATATGGATCTATAATCACACCAGATGCTCAGAATTAGAGGACATCTCCCAAATCACCCCATTTAACATCATGTTCCATCTGTCTTCTTTGGTCTCTTTGTTGGTGATCCTCCTTTTTTTTGCCTGGTTGCGTCTCTGGTGTGATTCTCTGATTTATTTCCTTCTCTCTATGATCTTGTCCTCTCCTATGATAATTGAATGTAAGAATGGATTTGGTAACATGTTGCATTTGTACTTTACTCTTCCTTCAGACTGGTGGCATCTGGGCAGCTAAGGTATTAATCCTCCATTGAGAAATCACAAAACAGGCTAGTTCACTAAAGCTCTGACCATTCTCCTTAACATTGATATGAGAGGAAGTTTTTTGAAGTTTGGGAATCTGCTAAGCTGTGCAGGAGATCTGTCCCATCTAATCTAGCTGGCCAGCTGTACAGCTGGAGATACTGACCAGATATGCCTTCTAACTCAGTCTGTTGGCAACTAGGAGGATGGGTTTGAGGGAACGGGAGGGAGGAGTCTCCCAGGTTTTTGACCCGAATGATAAGTAGGTGGTGAGAACATTCAAATTAACAGGAAATAAAGAAGGGGCGTAGACTTTGAAGGGGTAAAGACTGATGAGTTTAATTATGGGTATACTGAGTTTCACAATATCCTGAACAACATCCAAATGAATGTGTATAATAAGCAATTGGATGAGAAAATTTGAAAATCAGAGAAAAGGTCAAATTTGTGAGTTTTTATTTATTTTATTTTATTTATTTATTTATTTTTTTTGCGGCACCGGGGATCGAACTCACAGCCTCGCACCTGCCAGACAGGCGCTTAAGCTGCTGAGCCAAACTCCCGGCCCTGGTTTTTTTTTGAGGCAGGGTCGCACTGTGTAGCTCAGGCCGGCCTTTGTGAGTTTTTAAATCACAAGAATGAGTGATATTTCTATGGATATAGTATAGCATTAGAAATCTATTTTAAAAAGAATCTAAATTTAAATGGAGAGGAACCCATGAAGAGAATGCAGAGAATGATCTGAGTATGAAAAGCCAAAGAATTGGCCCACTTATTAAAAAAAGCAAAAACAAAGAAAAAATTGAAAGGATATGTCTGTCAATGGAACTAAATCTTGCAAAATAAAAATTTGCTCTTTGAATTTGACAATTAAGCAGTCAGAACCTTAATGAGAACAATTTCATTAAAAGGAAAATCCTCATTATAATACCTTGAAGACTAAAAACAAGATGAGAAACTGGATACAGAATGTGTAGGGGATTCTTTTAAGGTTATTAGAAAACAACCTTATCAAATTATCAGTTAATTATCAGATGATAATTAACATCTTAAAAAGCCTAGAATCCAGACCTTCCTTCTAATCCCTTAAAGCCTGACCCGTCTTTTTGAGGGTGGAACATCTCAGCCAAAACAAGGAGCTGTGGCTTTCTTAATAAACCTAGGCCACTGCAGGCTTTCTGCTACTTCACCTGTGTTATATGACATTTATGTGCACATCACCCTCTGGTCAGGTTATCCCAGATCATGTGTGCTCCAAGCTCTGTCTATCTCTTTCTCTTTGTTTTGCATTAAAAAAGAAAGAAAGAAAGAAAGAAAGAAAGAAAGAAAGAAAGAAAGAAAGAAAGAAAGAAAGAAAGAAAGAAAAAGAAAAAAAAGACCTGCTTCAGGGCTCTTATTTTGCCAGCACCTTGGTATACTTGTAATTCACTTCCCACCCAAGTCAGTCGTTATGGTTTAGATCTAGAATGTCCCCTATCTGTCTCATGTGTTCAGAGTGAAGGTTGTAGAGGGTCATAAAGTCATGGCGATGCTGTACCCATCAGTGGATTAGTCCATGGATGAGTTCAGAGTTACGTGTGCTGTTGAAAGTGGGCCTGGTGGGAAGAAGTGAGTCACTAGGCATGTAAGCTGTAAGGGTGTATGTCACTCTCTTCTCTCTCTACCTCCTGACCTCTGTGATGTCAGCAGCTTTAATCTGCTGTGCCTCTCTGCTATGTCATTTCTGCTTTGGAGCCAGCTGACTAGAGAATAAATTCCTCCTTTATTGTGGGTTTATTGGGTATTTTGTCCCAGTGACAAGGAAAGTGACTAAGACACCAGAATATGTACAAGTGATGTCTGTGCTTCCATGTTTCTTCAGTAATTAGGGACACGGTCCTTGCTGTCTTTTGTTTCCTGTTATTGATTATATTTCTGTTGCCTGTTATTGATACAATAACCAGATCTTGGAAAAACTGTACCTTACAGGATTATATATATAACACTGACTGACTACTGGCATTTTAACCTCTGGCCTCTAACTGTTGGTGCCCCCATTTTCTTTGAACACTCTGTGTGTGTGTGTGTATTGTTTCACTTTGTTTTAGTTTCTGTTTTTGTTTTTTTTTTTGTTTTTTAATAGAAAAAGGATTTATTTAGCTCACAGGTTTGGAGACTGAAGTTCAAACAGCATGATGCAGGCTCCAGCTTGGCTAAATCACATCAGTGCTTGTTTGTTCATTTGTTTGTTTGTTTGTTTATTTAAGAGAAAATGGACACAGAAAAGAGAAACAAAAAGCAAAAGAGACAAATAAACAACAACAAATCCGATACAATAACACTATAGGTTTACAAAATGAGATGGTTGGAACTTGACAGTAGTTATAACACTGCGTAACGCTGCTCTCAAAGGGGTTGTTCAGATTAACAGATACAGACATGCAAAATTGATCTAATCATATGAGTATTAACTGTTCTTTTTCAATAGTTAATGCATTTAGTAATATAGTCATTTTTACTATGTTGTGTATACCTTTTTATAAATTTATGTCTTTTTCCTTTTCCCTTCCTTCTTTCCTCCTTTCCCTTTGGAGTACCTCTAGCTGTCTTTAAAATAACTGCCCATACCATCAGGCCTAATATAATCAAACAAAATAGTTCAGAATAAAGCCAATAAAAAATAAAACAATGGTCACAGAAAAGAGAAACAAAAAGCTAAAGGGACCAACAAACAACAACAAGAAATGCGATACTGTAACATTATAGGTTTACAAAATGAGGTGGTTGGAGTTTGACAGTGGTTGTAACATTGTATATCGTTACCTTCAAAGGGGTTGCTCAAATTGACAGATATAGATGTGTAAAATTGATCCAATCATATGAGTATCAACCGTTCTCTTTCAGTAGTTAATGCATTTAGTAGTGTAGTCATTTTGACCGTCTTATGTATACCCACATATAAATCTATGTCTTTTTCCTTTTCCCTTCCTTCCTTCCTCCTTTCCCCTTGTAATACCTCGTATTATCTTCAAAATAACTACCCATACCATCGGGCCTAATATAAGCAAACAAAATAGTACTGAATAAAACCAATAACAAATAAAACAGTGGAAGCAATACATAGTAATACAACATTGATTTCTATAATGCCTCATATTATCTTCTAAGCAGTTGCCTATATCGTCTAATACAATCAAACAAACCAAAATAGGTTAAAATCACTCAAAACAGAACAATGAAAGCAATACAGAGTTTCAAAACAAGGTGATTAAATATCAATAAAGGTTATCTTAATATATTTTGTTATCTTTGGAATATCTGTGTCATCATATATAATAAAATTAGACGGGTCTAGATAGAATAAGATCTAACTATACAGCTCATTGAAGACATTACTGCACTCAAATCCCGATGATGGGTTATTTAATTGTCTGCCCCACTTGGTGTTAACCCTCTGTGGACCCCTTTATCTAAAATGTTTTTCAGTATTCTTTGTAGGGTTGGCTTGGTTGTCATAAATTCCTTTAGTTGTTCTTTGTCGTGGAAGTATCTTGTTTCTCCATTGATTTTGAAAGATAGTTTTGCAGGATACATCAATCTGGGTTGGAAGTTGTTTTCTTTCAGGGCTTGATATACTTCACTCCAAGCTCTTCTTGACCTGATGGTCTGTGCTGAGAAGTCCGTTGTGATTCTCATGGGTCCTTTGTAGGTGATCTGCCTCCTCTCCCCAACAGCTCCCAACATTCTGTCTTTGTGTTGAATTTCTGGGATCCTGATCACTGTATGTCTGGGTGTAGGTACACCCTGGCCATGTCCAGCTGGAGTTCCACATGCCCCACCCATCCAAAAGTCTCCCCCCGCTCCCACGCCCGGAAAGTCCTCCAAAACCATTTCTGTAAATAGGCTTCCAATCTGATCTGCACTGACCCCCACTCCCCCACCCACACCTTTAATTCTTAAGTTGCGTTCCTTTGGGTTGTCTTGTAGCCACTGCACTGCTACTTCCAGGTTTCTTGCCACTCTTAAGAGATCTTTCCTTTCTTGATCGTAAGCTGCAAACCTTACTCAAGGTTTAAAAGTTTATCCTCAGCTTCCCTCAGGTGGCCCTGCCAACCTTCATTGGATTCCTTGTATTCCTGGTAATCTCTTTCAACCTGTTTCATGTATTCCAAATCTCCCCTGTATTGTTCATTCCAGGCTTCCCTCGCCTTGCCACACTCCATCCCTTTATCCATGTCTCCCCTAGGGCCGCCCAGCAGATCCTTCATTATGGTTTTCATCCCTTCCTTTAGTTGAGTCAGCATTTCCACTCTAATCTCCTCCATAGCCTCCTGAAGCTGTTTCTTTGCTTCCGTTTCCATCACCTTAGAAACTTCAGTTGTGGGACTCCTGATATCCTCTGCGTTTGCATCTCCTGGATTTGCTCTGCTTGAACTGGAGGCCAGAGACTGCCCCATGCTCTTTTGTCTTGGCATTTTCCTTCGTTCCTCTGGGCAAATTGGTACTGGGGACCCAGGCGCTCCCTGTGTTGGCCGTAACCTCCAGCCAGGGCTGACTATGGATATCTGATGGTTGCCGCTGGGGGCGCTGTTACAGCGCTATCCACTGCCTTTCCCCAGCCTGTGCTGGCGCCACAAAGGCTGGTGTGGTGCGTGTAGGGGCCGGCCGCTGCCTGCGAACCTGGGCCGGTGAACCGGTCACTCGCCGACTCTCCGCAACACCCGCAACACCCGTGGAGCGCGTGCGGAGCCGCCGTCTTCAGATCAAGCCTGTCACCCGCAGGGACCCTCTGAGGTGGCCCCCAGAATGTGCGCAGGGACAGGGCTCAGCCTGAGTGATCTCCGCGGGTCGGCGCTCAGCCAGGAGTTCCCAGCCCAACTCCAAGATGTCTCCCCACCTATCTCTCCCTCACGCGGGAGGGTGAGAACCTCCACTCACAGTTCTCCAGCTTGGCTCCCCCTGTTCACTGTTGCTCTCCTCTGACACCGTCTCGCGGGGCTGATGGCTCCAGGTGTGTAGCCGCTACAGTCTCAGCTCTCGGATCGAGCATCCCCAGGTTCCAGGAACACCTTTCACAGAGAGGGTCAGGCTCCAAGCAGAGGCGCCGCCAACCGCTGCTCTCCCGTCTAAGTGCCTCTTTCCACTCTTTCTGTGGGCCTCAACTCTCGCCTTAGACTCCTCTTGGGTCCGGAGGACCTGGCTCCCTCCCCTTTATCCTCCCCACATTGCTATATGTCAGCATCTGGACGGCATCTCCCAGAGAGGCCGTTTAGCTTGCTGTTTACAGTTCCACCATCTTGGGGGGAGTTAGTTTCTGTTTTTTGAGACAAAGTCTAGCTACACAGACTTGCCTCAAACTCATGATCCTCCTAACCCAGCCTTCTGAGCATGCACCATGCCTAGTGTTGAACTCTTATTCTTAAAGTACTAGAGGTCAACTCCTAATCTAGAACTTCCTTTGGAATAACTAGACTGTTATTCCTTCCATGCTTGCTGGGTTTCTTCCTCAATTTCTCCAGGAAGTGAACTGACTAGAATAAAGAAATAGGGGCTGGGTGTTTAGCTCAGTGGCATAAGCGCCTGCCTGGGAAGCGCGAGATTAAGTTTGATCCCTGGTATCAGAAAAAAAAAAACAAAGAAAAGGAAAGAAAAAAATGTATATATAGAATAAAGCAAGCATAGGTTTATTGTAATTTCTCTCCCCGGGACTCTTGAGTACACAGAATTGCAGCCTTTTCACTGTTCAGGAAAATAAACCTGTGCCACCAAAGGTCAGTGTCTGTTATGGAGAAACCATATTACCCAAATCTATTTACTTTGGTTCTTAAACATCTCTAGGAAAACTTCACTGGCTTCTCTCCTAATTATCACCAGTCTACTCCAGGTACCTTTCACCTGGCTCCATCCAGATTACCATGAAACTTTCTTCCTTTCTTTTTTTTTTTAGGCAGGATTTTGCTATATAGTTCAGCCCGGCCTTGAACTTACTTTATAGCCCTTGTTGGCCTGTCACTCCTGGCAATCCTTCTGCCTCAGCCTCCTGAGTGCTGGGTTTGCAAGCATGAGCCACCACACCAGGCTGTCCTTTTCTTTTATTCTCCAGACCTGAAATAGTTTATAGAAATGTAAGTTGATCATTTTATTCTCCTGCTTAAAATTCTTCAGTATGATTGCCCTTAGGAGAAAGTCCAGATTCTTTAACATGAGTCTTACAAGGTATTTAATAATCTGCTTTACCGTTGTGTCACTTTTTGACTTCATAGTCTCTGCGTCAGCCATACTCGTCTTTCAGTTTCTCTGCTACTGTTTTCAACCTCATTTCCAAACTTCTGTATTTGTAATTCTTTGGTATCTGTTCTATCTGTGTTTTAAACAGGTAACTCCTATTCATTCATTAAAATGCAGCATAAATTTTACTTTCTTAGGGAAAATTTCGCAGCTTGCAAACTAGATTAGTTGTCTTTGCTGCTGCACTGATAGCATTCTGTGCTTTTTGGTATGTTTTAATTATTCATTGGTACATTTAAATTTAAGTTATTTATGAATTCCTAGACTATAAGCTCTGTGAAGCAAGTAACCTTGCTACCTCACTTTTTCTTATGAATCTTTGTAGATAGAATAAACTTTCTCTGAATGTAGGCATCATGTTGCTGGTAGTGTTTATGTAGGTCAAATAGCCTTGTACATATTTTTCAGTCATGAGATTATTTTTTCCAGTAATCAATACACAAATATACAACTGCTTTTAATGGCATATACCTGCAATCCCAGCACTCTTGGAGGCTGAGGCAGAAAGATCACAGGTTGATGCCTTGCCTGAATAACTTAGCTACATTCTGTCTCAAAAGAAAACAGAAAAAGGACTGGTAATAGAGCTTAGTGAGAAGTACCTGAATTCAGTCCCCAGTTACACACACACACATACACACACACACACCATTCTGTAAATCAATGTAAAAGAATTTTACCTAATTGAGGATATCAAATATTCAGTCACTAATGACATAAAGATAACCTAAGAGATATTTCTAATTGAGAGTATTATAACTGGAATTTTTTAAATTAATGTTGTATTTTGTATTTCTTACAGGTGAAATGAATCAGAAATACAAAGAACTAAAAAAAAGGGAAGAAGATATGGACAGTAAGTGATAATTTACAAATACAGAAATCTATTCTCACCTTGCTATTCATTTATAAAAACTCACAGAGGTCTTACTTTATGGAGATACATGACTAAAAACTACAAAACTGTGGACATTCAAGGCATTTTGTCCTGAAGAGTATCTAAATTTCTAACAAATTTAAGGATGGGTAGAGAATTCCAAGAAAGTGTATACATATGTGTAAGTATTTCTATGTTAGGGCTAGGTTCTAAAGCTAGTGCTTATTTTCATATTCTGTGCAAAGGTAGCCTGTAACCACTTATTGATTGAATGCTGAATGTTCTTTTTATATATGTTTCATTATATTTACTTTTAATATCATTCAGCTTTTAGCTTTTCATAATGCTTACCTCATTACTTGAGCTCTCCCTTCTGTTCTTGTTACTTGGCTCTTTCGTCAACTGTAGCTTTATTGGCCTTCTGATTTTTTAAAAAAATCTCCACTGTGTGCATAAATGTTACATTTATACTGCACATATATAATTTTTTAAAAATTGCAGGTATTTATTACTGGCTTCTTTCTGAATTACTGTTTTGCTAAAATCTGAAATTTTTAGTCCTAATGTTAATTATTACTTCAAGGAATGCTAGAAAATTGTAATTGTCTACTTTAATTTTGCAGTAAAAGCAAGATTTCTGTACAGTCTCAGCAAGTATCAAAAATTATCTCAAAATTGTTTTCTGTTTTTAAAATAGTATTTTTGGTTAAAGGGGTAGATGTAAGGTCACGGAATGATATGTGACAGCTCCATAGTGTTTGACTCACTAAATGATACCTTTAAAACAGCATATTCGTATCTAAGCCCTGTTGTTAAATGTTGAAGCAGGAAATTAAAGAATATTTAGTTTAAAAGTTTCTGATTATAGCCCACTATCTCCATATTCAATAAAAAATGTTTTCCTGAAGACTGTTTCAATTAAAAATGTATTCAAAGTAGAAAAAGTGTAATGGAAATGCATTATAGAAGGTAATGAATTGATATTTATCTCATGTTAACAGTAAAACTTTTAGTTAAAAATGTTCAGTCTTTGGACGTTCCATAGCAGTACTTGAAGAATATAAATAACCAATATCATATGCTTGTTCTATATTAGACAAATAAAATAATCATTTCTTAGAATGCATATTTATAACTCGAATAAATTATTAAATTTACTTTGAGATTAACACAGCATTTAAAGTAAAATATGCATTTTTTGATCTCCATTTTCAGCAGCTGTTTTTTAAGTCTGTATTTTTAACTTTCAGTTTAACCCTATCAAAGTCATAACAGGCTTTAAAAGTTTGCAAGTATGTAAAAATACCATTATTGAGTAATCACACTTGGATTAAAAAAAACTAAACAGTGGTAGTTTAAAATTTACATTTGCTTTGAATTTCTAAAAAGTATTCTGAATATCTAAAAAGTAGAGTTTATATAGTGCGATGTCAGCTTTATTAACAGTAGCCTCTTTTATGATGTTTTTCAATTTGCAGCTTTCATAGACACTTTTGAGGAAACTAAGAATCAGGAACTGGAACGAAAAGCACAGTTAGAAGCCAGCATTGTTGCACTTTTGGAGTATTGTAGTAGGGTAAGTACCATGGGTCCTCAGTATTTTTGCTGTGATTAAATTTCCAAATATAAATAATCAAAAAGTAGAAGGCTCATTTGTATGTCTGCCCACTCAAACTGTTTTCTTTACATTCCTGTTTGTGCCATTTTTTCCCTTTACACTATTAATTTTTGTCTCTCAAGCAAACTCTTACCTATTAGGGGAATGGGGAAAATAATGACATATGTATAATATCTGTGTTCAGCACCAAGGCACTTATAGTAGTCACTGTTACTTTATCTGAACGTACAGAATATTCACTTAGAAAATTAGAAAATCTAGACATGTTGGAAAACGTCTAAAATATTTTTACATTGTGATTTTTTCTTCTACATGTACCTAATGAGTGTCTCGACTTACCAAAAATGTGTATTGAGCATCTACTATGTGTGTGGTACTTTAGTAATAAAATGATACTTTTTTAATATTTTTAGTGTTTTAAGACTACAAGGGGACCAACAGATGGAGGAAGGAGAAAATAGGGAAAAATAAAAAGAATTAGCAAGTATAATATATATGTATATGTAATGTATGTATACCAAGTGTAATGTATATGTACCACAATGAATTTAGTAATCATTATGTACTGCAAACATGTAGTAGTGAATATTTTAAAAGTTAAAGTGAGAATAGTCATGCTAATGCCTACCTTCTGGGTTGTCACAATGGTATAAAGAGACAGTGCACATAAGTTGTTGGGCTCAGGAGAGAGTCAATGTGTTTTTAATTGAATAACCATTGGGATAGAGATGTAGAAAGAAAGGAAAAGATCTCATGAGACACTCTAACTTGAGATGCTATCAGACCACTAGATTTTTTCGACTCCCTTATGTATTGACAGCATTTCAGGACTTTCAGGGTGGAATAGTAGGAATTGAATATAGGATCTACACACTGAGCTGGATCCCTCAGCCATTTTTTAGTTTTTAATTTGAGACATGGTCTTGCTAAGTCACTGCGTTGCTAAATTGCACAGACTGGGTTTGAACTTGTGATCTTCCTGCCTCAGCTTCCCAGAGTGCTGGAATTACAGGTATGTGCCGCCATGCCCTCCAGTGGCAGCACTTTTGTATACTGGGTTATTTTTGAGGGGGAGGATTGTTGTTGTCATCTTCCTTTCCTCCATCCTCTTCCTCTTCCTGTTTCTCTTCTTCTCCTTGTCCTCTTCCTCATGTGTGTGTGTGTGTGTGTGTTTAGGATTGAACCCGAGGCCTTCCACATTCTAGGAAAGTGCTTTACCATTGAGCCACACTCTCAGGCCCCCTGTACACATTTATTTAGCCTTTGTAACAACTACAGGGGATAAAGTTTAGCTCATTTTACTGATGGATAAATGGAGACTTGAACACTGATCTGCATGCCTCCAAACTCAGTCCCTCTTCTTAGAGGAGAGCTTTAGCTAAGGTTGACATCCGAGTGGGTGTCACCTTCATGGAAAACCTGTGCCATCTCCTGTGGAACCCAGCTTCTGCCTGATCTGTCATCCCAACAGCACTAAAATCTCTCCTTCTGAGGTGACTCTATGCCTGGCCTTATTCTCTACCCTCATCCATCCCCTTCTCACAAATAGAAAGTCAAGCACTATCCACTGAAGGGGCTGGTTTAACCCTGAACCTAACTCTGGAGCTCAAATCCTCAAAGGTTGCAACTCAACTTGGGATAAGTATCTTAACTTTCTTCCTAAAACACAGTGATTTTTATCAGAGAGGTATGGCCTTTGATCTGCCACCCCAAAGCAGTAAATGTTTTTTACTATTTCTTTCCTGATAACCTGTTTTACTCAAAACCCATTGTTTCTTTTAAAAAGTTAATACAGATGATATTATTGAAATATATAAAACATTTAAGAATAGTTTCTTTTTAATTTTCATTTTTTATCAGTACTGTGTGTACACAATGATCACATTCCTTGTGGGAGTGGGTACATGTGCGTGACACATCTCGGTTTGTTTTCCATCTCCTTCCTCCAACACTTGGTCCCCTTCCTATTTACAAAGCACCTTTCTCCCTACCTCTGTTATCTATCTTTTATCCTGCTTTTTATTTATATTTTGCATTTCTTATGTAAGAGAAACCATGCAATATTCAAACTTGTATGTCTCATTTGTTTCACTAAACATTGTGGTCTCAAAGCACATCCATTTTCCTACAGAGTCAAATTTATCCATTTGTATAACACAGTTGTACTCCATTTTATATAAATACCACATTTTCTTTAAACATTCACCTGTTGATGAACATATAGGCTGCTTCTAAGATTTCACTATTATGAATTATGCTGCTATAACTATAGGTATACATATATCACTATCATATGATGTCTTTAACTGTTTCAAGAAGATACCTAGAAGGGTGCTAGCTGGGTCAAGTGGAATTTCTACCTTTAGTTTGTGAGGAATCTCCATACTAATTTCTTTTTTTTTATTTAAAAGAAAAAAAGACACATATAAGAAAGACAAAAAACAAAACAGACAAACAACTAGAGCAAATGCACAACAGTAACATTATAGGTTTACAAAACAGGATGATAGAAACTTGACAATGGTTGCAATATTGCGTATTGTTATCTTCAAAATGCATGTTTACATTCACAGATATAGACATGTAAAACTGATCTAATCATATGAGTATTAACCGTTCTTTCTCAATAACTAATACATTCAGCAGTGTGTTTGTTTAGTTATCTTACATGTACATATATACAGATTTATATCTTTTTCCTTTTCTCTCTTTCCCCCCTTTCCCCTCCTAATTACTTTTCCTCTTTGAGCAGTTTTTTACCCTTACAGAGTATTTATTGTAGATTTTGGATCACATATCTTTTTTGAGTTTCTTACACTAGAGAGACGATATGGTATTTACAAATGTGGGTTTGATTTATCTCACTTATGAGTATGGTCTCAAGTCGTGTCCATCTACTTATAAAAGTCTCAATGCAATCCTTCTTAATAGCTGAGTAGTACTCCATTGTATAAAAATACCACATCTTTTTTATCCATTCCTTGATTGATGGGCACTTGGGTTGTTTCCAAGATCTGGCTATTGCAAATTGAGTTGCTATAAACATGGGTGCACAAATATCACTGTGGTGTGTTTTTAATTCTTCTGGGAAAATGCCCAGAAGTGGGATAGCTGGGTTGAATGGGATCTCTAATCCTAGCTTCTTGAGGAATCGCCACACTGATTTCTACAGTAGTTACACCAGTCTACACTTCCACCAACAGTGGAGAAGAGTTCCTTTTCCCCCACAGCCCCTCCAGCATTTGTTGTTGGTTGATTTTTAACCTTGGCCATTCTTTCTGGAGTGAGATGGAATCTCAGTGTTTTAATTTGCATTTCCCAAATGACCATTGATGTTGAACATTTTTTCATGTATTTATTTGCCGTTTGTATTTCTTTCTCTGAGAAGTGTGTATTCATCTCAGATGCCCATTTTTGGATTGGGTCCTTGAATTGTAGGGGCCTGATTTCTTTTAATTCTTTATATGTTTTAGATAGAAGTCCTTTGTCCGATGGACAATTGGCTAAGATATTTTCCCAGTTCGTGGGTTTTCTTTTCACTCTGTTGATTTCCTTTGACATGCAAAAACATTTTAATAAAACGAGATCTTAGTTGTTGATTCTGAAAAGTATTTCCCGTGCAGTTTGATTTTTGTTCATGAATTCTCTACCTACTCCTGTGTCATCAAGATTTTTGCCTACTTTGTCTTCCAGCAAATTTAGTGTCTCTGTTTTAATATTCATATCTACAATCCATTTGGCTTTATTTTAGTGCATGGTGTTAGACATGGATTTGGTTTTAGTTTTTGACCTATGGAAAGCCAGTTTTTCCAGCACCACTTATTAAAAAGGCTTTCTTCCAGTGTACATGTTTGACCCCCTTGTCAAAGATGAGGTGGATAAGTGTGTTTGTAGTTGTGGTTATGACTTCTAATTTATTCCCTTAATCTTCAGGTCTGTTTTGATTCCACTACCATGCTGATTTTATCACAGTAGCTTTGTAATATAATTTCAACTCGGGGATTGTGATGCTTCCTGCCTTACCTTTGTTGCCCAGAATTGCCTTTGCTGTTCTAGGCCTCTTCTGGTTCCAGATGAACTTTAGGAATGATTTCTCTAGCTCTGTGAGGTAGGCAAGTGGTATTTTGATTGGAATTGCATTAAATTGATAATAATATTGGGAGAATGGCCATTTTCACGATGTTTATTCTTCCTATCCATGAACAGGGAATATCTTTCCATTTTCTGAAATCCTCTTCAATTTCCTTTTTCAGAGTAATGTAATTTTCACTGTATGGATCTTTTACTTCCTTTGTTAGATTGACTCCTAAGTATTTCATTTTTTTGGATGCTATATTTCTCCCTCTGTGAGTTTGTTGTTTATATACAGGAATGCTATTGATTTTTGAGTGTTGACCTTGTATCCAGCAACATTATTGAATTTGGTTCTTTCAGTGGAGTTTTGGGGGTCTTCTGTATAGAGTATCGTATCATATCTGCAAATAATGATAATTTAACTTCTTCTTTTCCTATCCTTATTCCTTTTATTTCTGTCTCTTGTCTAATTGCTCTAGCTAATGTTTCCAGAACTATATTGAATAGGAGTGGTGATATGGAGAGCCTTATCTTGTTCCTGATTTTAGGTTGAAAGTTTTCAGTTTTTGTCCATTTAGTAAGATGTTGGCTGTTGGTTTATGATATATGGCTTTTATCAGGTTGAGGTAGAGACCATCTATTCCGATTTTCTGTAAGGATTTTATCATGAATGAGTGTTGGATTTTGTTGAAAGCTTTTTCTGCATCTATTGAGATGATCATGTGGTTCTTGTCCTTGGCCCTGTTGATATGGTGTATTACGTTTAGTGATTTGTGTATGTTGAACCATCCCTGCATTCCTGGGATGAATCCCACTTGATCGTGGTGTATAATCTTCCTGATGACTTGTTGCATTATATTTGCCAGTATTTTATTGAGGATTTTTGCGTGTATGTTCATTAGGGAGATTGGCCTGTAATTTTCTTTTTTTGGTTGAGTCTTTCTCTGGTTTTGGTATGAGGGTAATACTTGCTTCCAGGACTGAGTTAGGGAGACTTGCTTCCCTTTCAATTTCGTTGAAGAGTTTGAGGAGTGTTGGCATTAAGTCTTCCCTAAATTTCTTGTAGAATTCTGCAGTGGATCTATAAGGATCTGGACTTTTTTTGGTGGTAAGGTGTTAATTACATTTTCAATTTCATTAGCTGAAATTGGGTTATTTCAGCAGTATTGCATCTTCTTGATTCAGCTTTGGTAATTCATGTGTTTGTAGGAATCTGTCCCTTTTTTCTGTGTTATCAAACCTATGGGAGTAAAAGTTTTTGAAGTAGGTATTGATTTTCTGTATTTCCACAGGGTCTGTATTTTTTTCACTCTTGTTATTTCTTATTGCATGGATTTAAGTTTTTTCTTTCCTCTTTTTGATAAGGTTGGCTTGGGGTTTATTAATTTTATTTATTCTTTCAAAGAACCAACTCTTTGATTCATTAGTTCTTTGTATTGTTTTTTTAGTTTCGATTGCATTCATTTCTGCTCTGATCTTTATACTTTCCTCCCTTCTTTTGGCTTTGGGCTTGACTTGGTCTTCTTTTTTAGAAGTTTGAGGTACAGCATTAGGTAGTTTATGTGTGCTCTTTCCATTTTTCTGAATTGGGAGCTTGGTGCTATAAATTTCCCTCTGAGGACTGCTTTCATTGTTTCCCACAGGTTCTGGTAATTTATATTTGCATTTTCATTCAATTTTAGATATTGTTTAATTTCTTATTTAATTTCTTCTGTGACTCATTGATTGCTTAGAAGAGTGTTATTTAATTTCCATGTGTTTATGGTGTTCTTTGTGGGTTTTTTGTCATTAATTTCCAATTTTACTGCGCTGTGGTCAGATAATGTGCATGGAATTCCTTTGCATTTCCCTAAGCATTTTCTGTGGGCTAGAGTATGATCTATTTCAGAGAATGACCCATGTGCAGCTGAGAAGAATGTGTATTCTGATGTTGTTGGGTGGAACACTCAGTACACATCTACTAGGTCCATTGGTTCACAAGTTTGATTCAGCTCTATTATTTCTTTGCTGATTTTTTGTTTGGTTGATCTGTCTCTCTGTGACAATGGGGTGTTAAGGTCCCCTGTTATAACTGTATTATTGTTTATTTGGTTTTTCATGTCTATTAAGAATTGTCTTACATAGTTGGGTGCTCCCATACTTGGTGCATATATACTTATGATTGTAATGTCTTCGTCTTGAAGTTTTCCTCTAAGAAGTATGTAGTGACCTTCTTTATCTCTTTCGATCATTCTTGGTTTGAAGGTCACACTGTCTGCAATCAAAATAGTTACCCTTGCATTTTTCTGGGTTCCTGTTGCATGGAGTACTGTTTTCCATCCTTTGATTTTTAGTCTGTGAATTTCTTTTTGAGTGAAATGTGTTTCTTGTACACAGCATATTGTTGGGTTTTGTTTCTTAACCCACTCTGCCAGTCTGTTGCTTTTTATTGGTGAGTTGAGACCATTTACTTTGATTGATATAACTGATATGTACTGGCTCATCCTTGTCATGATATCTTTCTGTTGTTGGTTTTCTGTATTTTCTGTTTAATTATTTGCCCTGCTTAGTGATTTCCTTTTGTTGTTGTTCTTAAGATTGTAGCTGTCTTTGTCTCTTTCTAGAGTGTCTTTCAGTACTCTTTGTAGTGTTGGTTTGGTGGCCATAAATTTCTTCAGTTGTTCTTTGTCATGAAAGTATCTTATTTCTCCATCAATTTTTAAGGATAGTTTTGCAGGGTACATCAATCTGGGTTGCAAGTTGTTTTCTTTCAGGATTTGAAATACTTCACTCCAAGCTCTTCGTAACTTAAAGATTTGTGTTGAGAAGTCTGCTGTGATTCTGATAGCCTTTCCTTCATAGGTGATCTATTTCTTTTCTCTCATAGCTTTTAGTATTTTGTTCTTGTGCTGTATTTCTGATACCCTTATTATTATATGTCTGGGTGAGGATTTATTTTGGTTATGGTTAATTGGGGTTCTGTTTGCCTCAGTTACCTGTATTTCAGATTCTCTTCCCATGTTTGGAAAATTTTCTGCTATTATTTCTGTGAATAGTCTTTGCAGGTCATTAGTATTGACCCCTGCTTTTTCATTTATGCCTATTAATCTTATGTTATTTCTCTTGGCATCATCTTGCAGCTGTTGAATTGTTGTTTCTTGGTTCCTTACTATTTTTAGGAGATCTTTTCTTTTGTGGCCATGATCTCCCATGCTGTCTTCAACATCTGAGATTCTATCATCAGCTTCATTCAAGTGGTTTTTCAAACTTTCCATGGAGTTTTTCATTTCCTGCATTTCCCTTTGCATCTGTTTCATGCATTCTGTTTGTGTCTTATATTGTTCATTCAAAGTTTTGATCATTTTCTTAAGTTCTATTTTTTATCTTGCTCTTCTTTAGATACATACAACATTTCTTTAATAATGATTTTCATTTCATTTTTTAGCTGAGAGAATATTTCTGATTTGAGTTTCTCTATAGCTTCATGAAGCTGTTTCTTTACTGCATTTGCTATCATTTCAGAAAGTTCAGTTGTGTGACTCCCACTGTCTTCCATTTTAGTGTTCCTTGGGTTTGTTCTTGGTGGGCTGGGGGATTGAGACTGCCTCTTGGTCTTTCATTTTGTCATTTTCTTCTAGAACCTGTGTGACTGTGTGTCTGCGAGGCTGACTGGGCATTCCCCTGGTGAGTTGCACTGGGTCGAGGGACCCGGTAGAGCTGGATCCTGTGTGCGGCTAGTGAGGTTGCCCTCCCGAAGCGTGCTGGTGGAGGCTCCACCTTACTGGGTGGGTGCCAAGGCCTCCTAGTCTCAGTCAGCTAGGCGGAGCGTACCCCGGAGTGTGGTGCCACCTGGACCCTGAGTCTGACTGCAAGGAGTTCAGCACCTCTGGTGTGCCAGGCAAGCCTGGGCGAGTCCCAGGCCTACAGTGCCATGGCCTTGTTCCTGGCTGGGTGTGGCCACAGCCTGTAGGGCCCAGCGCACAGGCCGCTGCACTGAAGAATGGAGCTCGCATGTGCCATGTGCTCTGGTGGGGAGAGCCCAAGCTCTCCAAGGCTCTGTAGCTATGTTGATCAGTCCCTGATGAGCAGCTCTGGAGTCCTGGGCTGGGCTGGGCTCAGTACCTCTGTATCCTGTGAGGCTGACCGGGCGTTCCTCTGGTGGGTTGCGCTGAGTCGCGGGACTGCGTAGAGCTGGATCCTGT
This sequence comes from Dasyprocta punctata, assembly GCA_004363535.1. Taxonomy (NCBI): domain Eukaryota; kingdom Metazoa; phylum Chordata; class Mammalia; order Rodentia; family Dasyproctidae; genus Dasyprocta; species Dasyprocta punctata. The sequence goes on along the minus strand of RJWM01014744.1, from coordinate 29,828 downwards.
GTGCAGCTAGTGAGTCCATGTTATCTTTCTGTTGTTGGTTTTCTACTTTATCTGTTTGCTTGCACTGCTTAGTGGTTTTCTTCTGCTGCTGTTCTTGGGATTGTAGTTTTCTTTGTCTCTTTCTAGAATGTCTTTCAGTACTCTTTGTATGGTTGGTTTGGTGGCCATGAATTTCTTCAGTTGCTCTTTGTTGTGAAAGTATCTTATTCCTCCATCAATTTTTAAAGACAGTTTTGCAGGATACATCAATCTGGGTTGAAAGTTGTTTTCTTTCAGGATTTGAAATACTTCACTCCAAGCTTTTCTTGACTTGAAGGTTTGTGTTGAGAAGTCTGCCATAATTTTGGTAGGCTTTCCTTTGTAGGTGATCTGTTTCTTTTCTCTGACAGCTTTTAGTGTTCTGTTCTTGTGCTAAATTTCTGATATCCTAATTATTATATGTCTGGGTGAAGATTTATTTTGGTTATGGTTAATTGGGGTTCTGTATGCCGCACTTGTGTATATATATTACATTGTCTTCCCATGTTTGGAAAATTTTCTGTTATTTCTGTAAATAGTCTTCACAGGTCATTCGTATTGACCCCTGGTTTTTTGTTGACACCTATCAATTGTGTATTGTTTGTCTTTGCATCTTTTTGCAGCTGTTGAATTGTTGTTTCCTGGTTCCTTTTTATTTTTAAGAGATCTTTTCTTTCATGATTGTAATTTCCATGCTGTGTTCAAGGTCTGAGATTCTATCTTCAGCTTCATTCAAGCGGTTTTGCCAACTTTGAATGGAACTTTTAATATCCCTTTGAATAGGTTTTATGCATTCTGATTTATTTTTATATTGTTCATTCAACATTTCCATCATTTTTTATGTTCCTCTTGTTTTTTTTATCTTGATCCTCTTTAGATACACACAGCATTTCTTTTATAATGTTTGTCATTTCATTTTTTAGCTGATACTTAATTTCTGATCAGATTTCTTCTGTAGATTCATGGAGTTATTTCTTTAGTTCATTTGCTATTATTTCAGAAAGTTCAGTTGTACCATTTCCAGTGTCTTGCATTTCAGTGTCTCTTGGGTTTGTTCTCAGTGGGCTGGAGGACTGATACTGCATCTTGCTCTTTCGTTTTGTCATTTTCCTCTGAGACCTCTGTGACTGGCCAGGCAGCCTCCTGATGGATTGCACTTGAATGCTATGGTGGGTAAAGCACAATCCTCCAATATCCCTATGGCTAGTTGGGGCACTCCCCCAAACTGTGGCACTGGAGTCTTGTATTCTGTGGCCTGTGAGGCTGGCCATGTACTTTGTTGTGTTGCTCTGGGATGCTGGGCTGGGCGGAGCTTGTATCCTCCCTGAAACTAGCAGGGGCATACCCCTGGAGCATTGCTGCGACCTAGATTCTGGCAGAATGGAGTTCAGAACCTCCGCAACTGAGGTGGCTAGCAGAGATGCACCCTGGGGTGTGGCACTGGGTCCTCCAGCCTGGCTGGTTGGATTTCAGAGCCTCTGGAGCACGGGTCTAGCCAGAACGTGCCTCCGGCATATGTTGCTGGGGCCTTTCCCCTGGCTGGACAGGGTTCGGAACCTTCAGGACCTGCCACATGGCTGCACCCCTGAAATATGGACCTGGGGCCTTGTGCTCTGATGGGCAGAGCTCCACTCCTTCAACTATGCTGGTCGCTCCCTGATGGTTGGGCTGGGGCTCTGGGTTGGACTGGACTCAGTACCTCTGTGTCCTGTGAGGTTGGCCAGTTGTTCTCCTGATGAATTGTGCTGGGATGCTGGGCTGGGCAGAGCTCAGATCCTCTGTGCAGTGAGCAAGGACTCACTCTTGGAGCCCCAAACTATGCTTTAAAGGCACACATTTTGTTATAGGTAATGCTAATTTGGAAAATCAAATGAAATAAGAAAAGATCATAACTGTTGTGTACCAGCGCAGCTGTCAGAGTTGCTAGAGGGAAGGATGGTGAGAGGATGGGAAGATAAAGAAAAGAGACAAAAGCTGAGGTTAGGTGGAGCCCTGTGATCTGATGGGAGAAAATGAACTGCTCAACCACTGTAGCATGTTTATTTATACACTCAGAAGGATGATGTCAATTTCAACCCCTCAGTCTAGCAATTTGTTTGCCTGGCTGGCCTGGGCACCTTGCCTTTTTGGAGCTGGAACAGCTTGTTTACTTGGCTCACTTTGGGCTTTCTGTGTTCTCAGGGCTGACGTTGCTTTATCCCCTCACGTGTGATCAATCTCCAGCTTCAGCTGCTCCTTACATATAACCAGTTCCTAAAATAATGAAGTTCAATTTTTTTTTGCCACAATGAAATAGAGCAACTAAGAAAGAAAAATAGGAATTTAGTCTAGTCTTACTTATCAAGAAAACCTGACTTTGAGTCTTACTGTATTCTATGAAACATCAAACTTTAATCACATATTCAAAAACTAATAACTACTCAAAACCTGTCACTTTAACAGTGTTTTGCAATGGTTTTATGAAGAGTTAAATCAGTGGAATTTTTTTCTATTTTTCTTTCCCGCAAAATACAGAATATAAATCGTATGAAACAGATATCTTCTATTACCAATCAAGAACTAAAAATAATGCAGGATGATCTCAATTTTAAATCTACTGAAATGCAGAAATCACAAAGTACAGCTAGGAATTTGACTTCAGGTGAGAAATGGTCTAACTTTCATACTTATTTTTTTCTGTAGCAAATTAGAACTTTAAAAATGTGTAATTGTTACTCTCTTGAACCTTTTATGAAAACCTCACTGAAGAATGATGTAATTTATGATTACCTATTACTCAGATCATTTGTAGTCTCGAGTTTGTGTGATTTTTCCCGTCAAGTTTCTAGTATTACATTGATTTATTTTCTTTTATTTAATGTTTATTGAATACAGACTTCCCTGACTTGCAACAGTTTGACTTAGGATTTTTTTTTTTTAAATTTACAATGCTGTTTTTAAACTCTACTTCAAATTTTGGGTTTTGATCTTACTTCAGGCCAGTGATAATGTAGTTTGATATTCATGATGCTGGACAGCAGCAGTGTGCTGTGGCTTCCACTTAGCCAGTCATGAGGGCAAACCTTTAATACTCTGTAGTGTACTCTGTTACTAAGGTATCAGGCTCAGTAGGCTAAGTATATTTAGTAGATTTTTGACTTTAAATAATTTTCAACTTACGATGGATGTATTGGGAAGTAACCCTGCACTTCAAGCCTCTACCCTATCCTGGGAATTGGATGCTATGGTAGTAAGGACAAATTTTAATCAGTAACATAGTAATACAGTAGAGAAGAGGATCCAGTGTGAACTGAGTTCAACTTTAGTTTTTACAAAGGTGACTAGGCATTTTAAAAGGAAAGGACTCTGAAAATAATAATACATGATGTATTAATTATCATTACCCTCCTATTACCTTGTTTTGAAATTGTATTTTTTTTTCTTTTTAAAATTAAAAAAAAAGAATGAGGCAGGCAGGGTTTAGCAGAGTAAGTGAACTGAAAAATTACCTAGGGTTCGTCAGTATACAGTAAATGCCAATTAGGCTAGTTACTGTCTGTAGCCAGTTACCAGGGTTGGGACTTTGAGATAGAGACTGAGAGAGAGCCCCTTATCGCCTGATGATTACTTCACAGAGGAATGGCTCTCAGATCCTTGAGAAATTGACACTCCTGGTTGTTAAGAGTGGATGTGTGTGTCTGAAAGGGACAGAGAAAGGATTCACAATTATAAGCTCTTTTTTGTGTATGTATGTATGTTCCCATAGTGCTACACAACTATGCCAGGTTTGTAAACCCTTTCTAGTAAATACTCTAGGAAGGATAGTCAGGGGTCTGTTGTCTCGGGTTGATAAGAACAAACAGTAAATTCTTTTTTGGCTGCTTTGGGTCATCGCATGCAAGACTTTAAGGGTAGGTAGGGTAGTCCTAGGGAAGTACTTGTTAGTGTTACGATGTCAGGGGAAGATGTTACAATTATATTAGTGTTTGTTTAACATATTCATGAGGCAGTCATAATTCAGATGTCTCACTGCCAGTCACTCTGATTTAAATTTTTTTGTTTCTGCAGGCTTGAACTACTGGGGTGGTGTATGCATGGCTGTCTGGTTGGGTGGTTTGTACCATTTCTCAGGAGGCTTTGATTACAGTATTATAAAGAAAGGCATTGATTTAGTAGTTCCTTAAGGAATTTGTTACAGTTCTTTAAGGAAAACATTAAAATAATATAAAAATTTGTAATACAGCAATTTTTGGTAAAACAATTGTAAACACATGGTATACAACAAACAGTAGATGCCTGTAAGATTTCCATGTTAACATTTAATTCTTGATAAGCTATTTATGAGTATAAATTTCTTTTAATTTAATGAAATGAATTTGTTGATTATCGTAATAATTTTTAATTGGTATGAATAGTATTAACACTTACGTTTGGGCAGTACTTACTCAAATTCAAGCAACTATCTAGATTTGGTCCATTTATAGACTTTTAATTAATTAGTAGAAAGACTTATCAAAGTGATTAGATCTGTTTGCACCATCAATGATGTAAGCTACCCAATGGGACAGTCACGCATGTATCACTGGTGATTCAAGCTGACAGGAATTGTTAAATATTTGCATATGGATAGAGAGTGGAGGATGAGCTCTTTGTGTCAAGAATCTGGAGTTCTTATGGGCCACAATTGAGACCTGTTTAAGAAGTGGCTTCAAGACGCAAGGTTCTGATGGTATCATGCTTCGGGGTACACTCTGCCTATCTGCCTGGGTCTTGGAGATTCTGACCCTGACCCAATAAGGCAGAGGCTACAGCAACACACTCCAGGAGTGCACCCTCACTAGCTGCACAGAGGATCAAGCTCTACCCAGCCCAGGTCTCAGCACAATCCATCAGGGGAATGCCTGGCCAGCCTCCCAGGACACAGAGCTATTGAGTGCAGCCCAGCCCAGAGACCCAGAGCTGCTCATCAGGGAGTGGCCAGCACAGCTGCAGGGCCTTAGAGAACTTGAGCTCTGCCCATTAGAGCACAAGGTGCGCTCCATTGTTCAGGGGTGTGGTTGCGCTGCAAGTCCTAGAGGTTGTGAACCCCGCCCAACCAGGAGCAAGGCCCTGGCACTATATGCCTGGGACTCGCCCACCCGGGCTTCCCCTGTGCTCCAGAGGCTCTGAACTCCTTGTAGGCAGATGCAAGGTCCTGGCGGTTCCACACTCTGGGTTGCGCTCTGCCTAACAGCCTGGGTCCCAGAGATTCTGACCCTCACCCAGTAAATCAGAGTGTCCAGCAACATACTCTGGGAGTGTGTCTCTGCTAGCCACCTGGGTTGCAGGGGTTTTGAACACTACATAGCCAGGTTCTATGCCCCGGAAACAAGCTCCACAGGTGTGACCCTGTTAACGACATGGAGGATACAAACTTTGTCCAGCCCAGCAACCCAGAGCAACCCAACAAAGTACATCAGGGGAACATGTGGCCACCATCACAGACCACAGAACACAGGGTCCAGTGACATAATCTGGGGATGTACCCCAGCTAGCCACGGGGATATTGGAGGATTGAAGCTCTACCCAGCAGTGTTCCAGTGCAATTCATCAGGAAGCTGCCGGCCCAGCCACAGAGGTCCCAGAAGAAAATGACAAAACAAAAGAAGAGGCAGTCTCAATCCCCCAGCCCACTGAGACCAAACCCAACAGACACTGAAATGGAAGACACTGGGAGTCACACAACTGAACTTTCTGAAATGATAGCAAATGCAGTAAAGAAACAACTCCATGAAGCTATAGAGAAACTCAAGTCAGAAATAATCTCTCAGCTAAAAAATGAAATGACAATCATTATTAAAGAAATGTTGTGTGTATCTAAAGAAGATCAAGATAAAAAAATAGAAGAACATAAGAAAATGATGGAAACTGAGTGAACAATGTAAGACACAAATAGAATGCATGAAACAAATTGAAAGAGAAATTTAGGAAATGAAAAATTCCATGGAAAAACAGCTTGAATGAAGCTGAAGATAGAATCTCAGACCTTGAAGACAGTGTGGAAGCTTATGATCATGAAAGAAAAGATCTCTTAAAAATAACAAGGAACCAGGAAACAACAATTCAACAGCTGCAAGATGATGCCAAGAGAAATAACATAAGATTAATAGGTGTCGATGAAGAAGCAGGGCTTAATGCGAATGACCTGCAAAGATTATTTGCAGAAATAATAGCAGAAAATTTTCCCAAGATGGGAAGAGAATCTGATATACAGGTAAGTGAAGCATACAGAACCCCAATTAACCATAACCAAAATAAATCTTTACCCAGACATACAATAATTAGGATATCAGAAATACAACACAAGAGCAAAATACTAAAAGCTGTCAGAGAAAAGAAACAGATCATCTGTGAAGGAAAGTCTATCAGAGTCATGGCAGACTTCTCAACACAAACCTTCAAGTCAAGAAGAGCTTGGAGTGAAGTATGTCAAATCCTGAAGGAAAACAGCTTTCAACCCAGATTGATGTATCCTGCAAAACTATCTTTAAAAATTGTTGGAGAAAGAAGATACTTCCATGACAAAGGACAACTGAAGAAATTCATGGCCACCAAACCAACACTACAAAGATTACTGAAAGACACTGTAGAAAGAGACAAAGATAACTACAATCCTAAGAACAACAACAAAAGGAAACCACTAAGTAGGGCAAACAATTAAACAGAAAATGTAAAAAACCACCATCAGAAAGATACTGTGACAGGAATGAGTCAGTACATATCAGTTATATCAATCAATGTAAATAGTCTAAACTCACCAATAAAAAGAAACAGACTGGCAGAGTGGGTTAAGAAACAAAATCCAACAATATGTTATGTACAAGAAACACATTTCATTCAAAAGGAAACTCACGGGCTAAAAATCAAAGGATGGAAAACAATACTCCATGCAACAGTAACCCAGAAAAAAGCAGGGGTAGCTATTATGTTTGCAGACAATGTGAACTTCAAACCGAAAAAGATCAAAGGAGATAAAGAAGGTGACTACATACTTGTTAGGGGAAAACTACAAGAGGAAGAGATTACAATCTTAAATATATACATGCATCAAATACGAGAGCACCCAACTATGTAAGATAATTGTTAATAGACATGAGAAAACAACTAAACAATAATAAAGTTATAATGGGGGAATTTTAACACACCACTGTCACGAAGAGACAGATCAACCAAACAAAAAATCAGCAAAGAAATAACAGAACTGAATCAAACTTGTGAACAAATGGACCAAGCAGATGTGTACCGAGTGTTCCACCCATCAACATCAGAATACACATTCTTCTCAGCTGCACATGGGTCATTCTCTAAAATAGATCATATACTGGTCCACAGAACATGCTTAAGTAAATGCAAAGGAACTGAAATAATTCCATGCACATTATCTGACCATAGCACAATAAAATTGGAAATGAATGACAAAAAACCGCCACAAGAACCCCATAAACACATGAAAATTAAAAAATACTCTCCTAAACAATCAATGGGTCACAGAATAAATTAAAGAAGAAATTAAACAATATCTACAATTGAATGAAAATGCAAATACGAATTACCGGAACCTGTGGGACACAATGAAGGCAGTCCTCAGAGGGAAATTTATAGCACTAAACTCACACATCAGAAAAATGGAAAGAACACACATAAACAACCTAATGCTGCACCTCAAACTTCTAGAAAAAGAAGAGCAAGTCAAGTCCAAAGCCCAAAGAAGGGAGGAAATTATCAAGATCAGAGCAGAAATGAATGCAATTGAAACTAAGAAAACAATACAAAAAACTAATGAATCAAAGAATTGGTTCTTTGAAAGAATAAATAAAATTGATAAATCCCTAGCCAACCTTATCAAAAAGAGGAAAGAAAAAACTCAGATTCATGCAATAAGAAATGAAAAGGGTGAAATCACTACAGACCCGGTGGAAATACAGAAGATCATCAACACCTACTTTGAAAACCTTTACTCACATAGATTCAATAACACAGAAGAAATGGACAGATTCCTGGAAACCTATGAATTACCAAAGCTGAATCAAGACGATGTAAAACTGCTGAATAACCCAATTTCAGCTAATGAAATTGAAAATGTAAGTAGAACCTTACCAAGAAAGAAAAGCCCAGGTCCTGATGGATTCACTGCTGAATTTTGTAAGAAATTTAGGGAAGACTTAATGCCAACACTCCTCAAACTCTCCAATGAAATTGAAAGGGAAGTAAGTCTCACTAACTCATTCCTGGAAGCAAGTATTACCCTCATACCAAAACCAGAGAAAGACTCAACCAAAAAAAGAAAATTACAGGCCAATCTCCCTAATGAACATACACGCAAAAATCCTCAATAAAATACTGGCAAATAGAATACAGCAAGTTATCAGAAAGATTTTACACCATGATCAAGTGGGATTCATCCCAGGAATGCAGGGATGGTTCAACATACGCAAATCACTAAATGTAGTACACCATATCAACAGAGCCAAGGACAAGAATCACATGAACATCTCAATAGATGCAGAAAAAACTTTTGACAAAATCCAACATGCATTCATGATAAAAACCCTACAGAAAATCGGAATAGATGGTCTCTACCTCAAGCTGATAAAAGCCATATATCATAAACCAACAGGCAACTTCTTACTAAATGGACAAAAACTGAAAACTTTCAACCTAAAATCAGGAACAAGATTAGGCTCTCCATTATCACCACTCCTATTCAATATAGTTCTGGAAACATTAGCTAGAGCAATTAGATAAGAGAAAGAAATAAAGGGAATAAGAATAGGAAAGGAAAAAGTAAAATTATCTCTCTTTGCAGATGATATGATACTGTACATAGAAGACCCCCAAAAATCCGTTGAAAAACTTCTAGATATAATAACCAAATTCAGTAATGTTGCTAGATACAAGGTCAACACTCAAAAATCAATAGCATTCCTGTACATAAACAGCAAACTCACTGACAGAGAAATAAGGGAAACCACACCTTTCACTATAGCATCCAAAAAAATGAAATACTTAGGAATCAATCTAACGAAGTAAAAGATCTATACAGTGAAAATTACATTACTCTAAAGAAGGAAATCGAACAGGATTTCAGAAAGTGGAAAGATGCTCCCTGTTCATGGATAGGAAGAACAAACATCATGAAAATGGCCATTCTCCCAAAATTGTTACACAGATTTAATGTAATCCCAATCAAAATACCACTTGCATACCTCACAGAGCTAGAGAAAGCATTCCTGAAATTCATCTGGAACCAGAAGAGGCCTAAAATAGCAAAGGCAATTCTGGGCCACAAAGATAAGGCAAGAGGCATCACAATCCCCCTCTTTAAATTATATTACGAAGCTACTGTGATAAAATCAGGATGGTACTGGAATCAAAACAGACCTGAAGATTAAGGGAATAGATTAGAAGATACAGCCAGAAGTAGAAACATACTTATCCACCTCATCTTTGACAAAGGGGCCAGACATGTACATTGAAAGAAAGATAGCCTGTTTAACAAATGGTGCTCGAAAAACTAGTTTTCCATGTGCCGTAAACTAAAACTAGATCCATGTATATCACCATGCACTACACTAAAGTCAAAATGGATCAAAGATCTGAATATTAAAACAGAGACACTAAACTTGCTGGAAGACAAAGTACGTAAAAATCTTGATGACATAGGAATAGACAGAGAGTTCATGAACAAAAATCAAACTGCACAGGAAACATTTCCCAGAATCAACAACTGGGATCTCATCTTACTAAAAAGTTTTTGCATGTTCAAGGAAATCTCCAACAGAGTGAAAAAAACCCCACAAACTGGGAAAATATCTTAGCCAATTGTCCCTCAGACAAAGGACTTCTATCTAAAACATATAAAGAATTAAAAGAAATCAGGCCTCTAAAATTCAGGGACTCAATCGAAAAATGGGCATCTGAGATGAATACACACTTCTCAGAGAAAGAAATACAAACGGCAAATAAATATATGAAAAAATGTTCAACATCAATGGTCATTTGGGAAATGCAAATTAAAACAGCACTGAGAGTCCATCTCCTCCAGAAAGAATAGCCAAAGTTAAAAAATCACCCAATAACAAATGCTGGAGGGGCTGTGGCAAAAAAGGAACTCTCCTCCACTGTTGGTAGGAGTGAGACTGGTGCAACCACTGTGGAAATCAGTGTGGCGATTCCTCAAGAAGCTAGGATTAGAGATCCATTTGACCCAGTTATCCCGCTTCTGGGCATTTTCCCAGAAGAATTGAAAACATGGTAGTGAGATTTGTGCACCCACGTTTATAGCAGTTCAATTTGTAATAGCCAGGTCTTGGAAACAACCCAAGTGCCCATCAATCAAGGAATGGATAAAAAAGATGTGATATTTTTATACAATGGAGTACTACTCAGCTATCAAGAAAGATTGCATTGAGACTTATAAGTAAGTGGACACGACTTGAGACCATACTCATAAGTGGGATAAATCAAACTCACCTGTGTAAATACCAGGTTGTCTCCCTAGTGTAAGAAACTGAAACATTATATATGATCCAAAATCTACAATAAATACTTTGTAAGGGTAAGAAACTGCTCAAAGAGGTAAAGTAATTGGGAAAGGGAAAAGGAGGAAAGAAGGAAGGGGAAATGAAAAAGACATAAATCTGTATATACATATATGTAAGATAACTATTTATACTGCTGAATGTATTAGTTATTGAGAAAGATGGGTTAATACTCATATGATTAGATCAATTTTACATATCTATATCTGTTAATGTATACAACCGTGTTGAAGGTAATGATATGCAACATTGCAACCATTGTCAAGTTCCCATCATCTTGTTTTGTAAACCTGTAATGTTACTGTTGTGAATTTGCTATTGTCATTTGTTTGTCTCTTTTGCCTTTTGTCTTTCTTATATGTATCTTTTTTCTCTTAAATTAAAAAAAAAAAAAAAAAAAAAAAAAAAAGAAGTGACTTCAAAGAAACCTAACTAGTACTGTAGTTTCATCAGGAAGGGAATCTCTGTCAGTGTATAAAGGTTTAAAAAAAACCTTCAGTCTGTTTACTGACGGAACTTTCAAACCTGGTGGAATGACAAATTATGATAATAAAATGAAATAATTCTATCAAAGAAGCAAACATAAGGGGAAGTAGATCTACTACATAGGGCACAGATGCAGCCCAATCTTAGATAATTAGGGGAAGTACCCTAAAGGAGGTGATGTTCAGTTTTAAATAATAGTTCCAGCCATGGTTACTATTGTGCAGCTAGAGTCGAACTGCTCAAGAGAAATAAAATGCAAACTACATTTATAATTAAAATTATCTCATAACTGTAATTTAAAAACTAAAAAGAGATAGGTAGATTTTAATAATCTATTTACTCAACCAAGTGTATCCAAGGAAGTATCATTTCAACTTATAATCCCTTTTAAAATGATCAGTGAGGTGTTTTATGCTTACAATATTTTTTTATTTTATGGAAAAAAGTAAAACAAAATTTTGTAACAATATAATAGGAAAATAACAATTGTTAATGCATTGCATATTGTTAAAGTAGTTACTCAGAATACAAGATAAGGGTATAAAAAATTCTCCAAACGATATTACAAATCTTTTCAATGAGCTAAGAGAAACTAGTACTATAACTGTTTTGTATTTTTTTTTTCTTTTTTGCTTCTTTCCCCTTTCTTCCATCCTGGTTTTGTTTTACTTTTCAACATTGTCTTCCCATTTCACAAGATCTATTGTACATTTTGGACCTTATTTACTTTTTTCCATTTCTCACACCAGGGAGACAATACAATGTTTGCACCTGTAGGTCTGATTTATTTCACTTACCACTATGGTCTCAAGTTGCATACATTTACCTATAAAAGTCTCAAGTTTATCCTTCTTTCTAGCTGAGTAGTACTCAGTTGTATGAAAAGATCACGTATTTTTAATCCATTCCTTGGTTGATGGGCATCTGAGTTATTTCCAAGGGTTAGTTATTACAAATTGTGCTACTATAAACATGGGTGCACATATATTGCTGTGGTATGATGTTTTTAATTCTTCTGGGAAGATACTCAGAAAGGGAATAACTGGGTCAAATGGGAGCTCTACTCCTAGTTTTTTTAGGAATCTCTATACTAATTTCCTCAGTGGTTGCACCGTTCTGCATTCACACCAACTGATTGGATCTTTGAATTTGAGCGGCGGGGGGGGGGTCTGATTATTTTCAATTGTTTATATATTCTGGATAGAAGTCCTTTGTCTAAGGGACTGTTGGCTAAAATTTTTTCCCACTTTGTGGGTTGTCTTTTCACTCTGTTGGTAATTTCTTTTGTTGTGCAAAAAAACTTGTTATTAAGCTGAGATCTTGCTTGTTGATTGTTCATAATATTTCCTGTGTGGTCTAGGTTTTGTTCATGAAGTCTCTGCCTACTCCTATGTCCTCAAGATTTCTGTCTATTTTCTCTTCTGGTAAATTTAGTGTTCCTGTTTTAATATTTAGATCTTTGATCCATTTTGACTTTAGTTTAGTGAGTGATGATAGACATGGGTCTAGTTTTAGTCTTCAGCATGTGCAAAGCCAGTTTTTCTAGCACAGTTTATTACAGAGACTATCTTTCTTGCAGTAAACATGTTTAACTCATTTGTCAAAGATAAGGTAGCTTAGTGTGTTTGGAGTTGTGTCTGTATCTAATCTGTTCCACAGATCCTCAGGTGTTTGTTTTGTTTTGTTTTGTTTTTTGCCAATACCATGTTGATTTTATCACAGTAGCTTTGTAGTATAAATTCAGCTTAGGAATTGTGATGCCTCCTGCCTTGCCTTTGTTGCCCAGGATTGCCTTTGCTATTTTAGGTCTCTTCTGCTTGCAGATGAATTTTAAGAATGTTTTGTCTAGTTTAGTGAGGTGTGCTAATGGTATTTTGATTGGGATTGCATTAAATCTGTGTAACAGTTTTGAGAGTAGGACCATTTTCACTATGTTGGTTCTTCCTGTTCATGAGCAAGGACTATCTTTCCATTTTGTGATATCCTCTTCAATCTCCTTTTTCAGACTATTGTCATTGTCAGTGTATAGATCTTTTCCTTCCTTTACTAGAATGATTCCTAAGTATTTCATTTTTTTGATGCTGTTGTAAAGGGCATGGTTTCCCTAATATCTCTCTCTGTTTGTTGTTTGTATACAGGAATGCTATTGATTTTTGAGTGTTGACTTTGTATCCAGCTACACTACTGAATTTGGTTTTTAAATCTATAAGTCTTTCAATGGAGTTTTTGGGGTCTACTATGCAGAGTATCATGTCATCTACAAATAATAATTTAACTCTTTCCTTTCCTATTCTTATTCCTTTTATTTCTCTCACTTGTCTAATTGCTCTACCTAATGTTTCCAGAACTATATTAAACAGCAATGGTGATAGTGGACCTCTTTGTCTTGTTCCTGCTTTTAGAGTGAAAGCTTTCAGTTTAGACCATTTAGTATGATGTTAGCTGTTGGTTTGTCATAGATGACTTTTATCAGATTGATGAGACCAGGCGTGTTCAGGGTGGTATGGCCATAGACTGCTTTTATCAGATTGAGATAAAGAGCATCTGTCCTAATTTTCTGTAGGGTCTTTATCATGAATGGGTGTTGGGCTTTGTCAAATGCTTTTTCCGTATCTATTGAGATGATGCAATTTTTGTCTTTTGTTTTGTTAGTTTGGTGTATTACATTTATTGATTTGCATATGTTGAACCATTCCTGCATCCCTGGGATGAATCTGACTTGGTCATGGTGTATAATCTTCTGACGATTTTCTGCTGTCTTGGTTACTTTTCACCCATTGTTGAGACAAAATACCTGATGCCCAAAATTAGGAAAGGAAGGGTTTATTTCTTGCAGTTTTGGGGGGTTTCAGTCCATAGTCAGTTGGCTCCAAGGCAGCATGGTGTGGTGTGGCCACCATTCATGGCTGCCACAACAGCAAGGCAAACTGGCAAGAGAGGAAAAACCACGCCTTCTTCCCACCCTTATACCATATGTCAGCTCCACCCCTGGGCAGGTGCAGCACTCACACCACCAATCCCAGCACTAGACAACAAACCAATCATGAATGCTAGACTCAGCTGTGTCCATGCCACGATTGCATGAGACTTGGTGGGGCCACAGGACCATAAACCATAGCATCTGCATTCTGTTTGCCAGTATCTTATTGAGAATTTTTGCATCTATGTTCTTTAGGGAGATTGACTTGTAGTTTTCTTTTTTGGTTTGATCTTTCTGATTTTGGTATCAGGGTAATACTTGCTTCTGGAAATGATTTTGGAAGTATCACTTCTCTTTCTATTTCCTTAAAGAGTTTTAGCATTAGTGGCATGAGTTCTCTAAATTTATTGTAAAATTCAGCAGTGAATCCATCAGGGCCTGGGCTTTTGTTGATAGGTTTTAAATTGTATTTTCAATTTCATTGACTGATATTGGGTTATTTAGAATATTTATATCTTCTTGATTGAGTTTTGGTAGTTCATATGTGTCTCGGAATGTTCATTTCTTCTGTGTCTTCTATTTTATTAGAGTATAGGTTCCTGAAGTAGGTATTGATGATCTTCTGGATTTCCACAGGATCTGTTGTGAGTTTACCCTTTTCATTTCTAATTGCCTGAATTTGGGTCTTTTCTCTCCTCTTTTTGATAAGGTTGGCTGGGTTTTGTTTAATCTTTTAAAGAATCAACTATCTGATTCATTGATCTGTTTTGTATCATTTTCTTAGTCTCAATTGTATTAATTTCTTCTCTGATCTTTGTAACTTCCTCTCTCATATGAGCTTTCAGTTTGATTTGTTCTTCCTTTTCTAGGAGCTTGAGGTTCAACATTAAATACTTACAATATTTTAGTTCAGACTAGACCACATTTCAAGCTCTAGAACTTTTTCATTTTGTAAAACTGAAACTTTATACACGTGGAACAAAAATGGGCATCTGAGATGAATATGCACTTCTCTGATGAAGAAATACAAATAGCAAATAAATGCATGAAAAAATGTTCAGCATCATTGGTCATTTGAGAGATGCCAATTAAAACAACACTGAGATTCCACCTCAGTCCTGAAAGAATGACTATCATCAATAAATCAATAACAAATGCTGCAGGAACTGTGGGGGAAAAGGAATCCTTCTCCATTGTTGGTGGGAGTGTAGACTGGTACAGCCATTGTGGAAATCAGCATGGAGGTTCCTCAATAAACCAAGAATAGAGGTCCCATTCTACCTAGCCATACCCCTTCTGGGTATCTTTCCAGAATTTAAAACATCATACTACTGTGATATATCTGTACCCATGTTTGCAGCAGCACAATTTGTAACAGCTAAATCTTGGAAATAACCTAAATGCCCATCAACCAAGGAATGAATAAAAAAGATGAGTATTTTTATACAGTGAAGTATTACTCAGCTATAAAGAAGGGTAAACTCAAGACTTTTATAGGTAAATGTATGCAACTTGAGACTACACTCATAAGTGAAATAAGTCAGACCTACATGTGTAAACATCATGTTGTCTCACTAGTGTGAGAAACTAAATGTGTAAATAAGATCCAAAATGCACAATGGCTACTGTGAATTGGGAAGAAACTCTTCAAAAGAAAAGAGAAACTGTGATGGGAAAAAGGAGAAAGGAAAGAACAGAAAAGGAAAAAATATATATGTATACAGAAGATAGTTGAGATAGTTAACAGGTAGTTTCTCTTAGTTCACTGAAAAGGAAAGTTTGTGCTAATATTGTTGGGACAATATTTCATGCTTGAATCTTGTATTCTGAATAACTAGTACAAAGATCACAATTGGAAATGTATTAATTATTGTTACTCTCATACTAGCCTGTTTCGAAACTTTTATTGACTTTTTTTCTCTTTAAAATAAAAAAAGTCCATGTATTTCTTAAAGGCAAATACCAACACAGTAAACAAAGTAAGTGTATTCCTTCCATACTTTATGTTTACATTTCCTTTGAAAAACTAGTCATTAAGCCCAGTGTGGTGGCACGCGCCTTTAATCCCAGCACTCGGGTGGCTGAGGTAGGTGGAGCTTTAGAAAAACTAGTTATTATATTTTCTCTAGAGATGTCTAATTGAAAAAGAATGAGAACTTCATGGAGATAAAAATTGAGTTTATTTCTATGATAAAGATTGTGCTGCAGTTTTTCCTTATTAAAAGTTGAATTCTATGACTGCTATAATTATTTTTTTGTTAATTTGAATCAAGCATATAAATTATTTTCCTTTCCTTACATCATCTTCCACTTTAACAAAGTTCTTATATCTGAAAATAATCAAAAGAGGCTTAGCACATTTTTGTTTACCTTTCAGGGGTAATACATTTTCTGTTTCCTTTCTGTGAGTTGCCAAGAGGCAATATTGCTTCTTGGGTGGAAGGTGAAAAAAAATTCTTGAGATAGTGTAGTCTTCCAAAGGGTCACTGTACATACACAGATACACTCTCATCTGTGCTATAAAAATTTCAGGGAAGTGAAGCAATTGGGTAAAAAACCTACAAAAAGATTCTTAGGGAATTAATGAAAACAAAAAAAGATTGGAGAAACACTGGTGTACTGCATGGTAAAGAGGCAAAGAATCGTTTAGCAGTAGTTTTTATTTATATTTTTGGAAAGGAAACACCAGGGAGTAAACAAATGTGCTGATGGCACAATATTTCAGAAACATTTCCCTAGGTCAAAGTGGTTCCTTCTGAGATTTTGCTACTATGTACACATTGCTTGGTAAACTTTGCAACTTCATAGCATATCAGAAGGAACTAGACTACATCCTCTTCCTGTCTCTTCTGTTGGAGAAACTTTTTGCTTTTCAAGGGGATCTGTTGTTAAAGATAGATAAACCTTACCCTATATCAACCAACCATTTTCTCCTTTTTCCTAGAAAAATCAGTTTGAATAGTTCTTAAATGTATTTTCTTAGTACATACTCAAATTATATTTGCATTTGGTTCTGTAACTTTATTTCAGGCAGTCAGAATATATGGTTATTTTTAAAAACTCCTAAGGGGATAAAGGAAACATTCAACAAGTGTCTTTAATTATGCCATCTTTAAAAGATTTGGTTATACAGGCACCACTTTTTAAATCACTGACTTTTTAACATTCCTATTCATTTGTTATTCATTTCCATTTAATATGAGTATTAGATGTTATTAATATTCAACATACCAAGTTTCTGTTATTTTGTCCCAGGTACTGTGCTTTCTTACCTTTGCACTTTATACACTTTGACTGTTTTCTCTGCACCATATTTTTCCTTTTTTGGTTGGTTACTATTCCTTAAATCCCTGTCTTTAGAGAGCTTTTCTTTATCCATGCCACATGCTCTTATGATATGCTGTGCTTCTCTTTCCATAGTCATCCAGTTTATTGTGAATGGTTACTCAGTTGCCTGGTTCTACCTCTGAGATATAGCTCCTTGAGTGAAAACACAGCCTCCATCGTGTCCTCACCATCTGGCACACACTTTTGAATGAAAGAATGAGAAATACATCCACATGTATATAGTCAATCCTCATGGTTCATAGGTTCTATTTGTGAACTTTCCTGTTCACTGAAATTAATTTGTAACTGAAATCAATACTTGCAGTTTGTTATTGCAGTTAACAGGTGTGTGCAAAGTGGTGAAAAATTTGAACAACCTGACATGCACAATTCCCAGAAGAGGTCAAAAAGGCAAGTTGTCTTCTTATTTCAGTTCTTATTTAAGATGGCCCTAAAGTGAAATGCTGATGGATGTCTAGGGTTCCTAAGGGCAAGAAAGCTGTTTATGCCTTATGGAGACGATGTGCACTGGATAACTTCATTTCACATACAAGTCCTAGTGTTAATGGCCATGAGTTAAATACTAACAGATCAACAACAGTATATATTAAAAAAATGTTTCTAAACAGAAGTGCACATAAAACAGGATTGTGTTTTGGAAAGTTGACCAAGTTGTTGTGCCCAGAGGCTGTATTTCCCCAAGGAGCAATAGTTGGGGTTTGCTGACTCATTATTCATGGTGACTTTGTAGAACGTGAGTATTGCAAATAGTGAGACTTGTATGCAATTATAATATTGTTCTCATGTATCTGTATAATGTCTTATAATAATACTACTTTTTTACATAACTGTGTGTGTCCTGACCCTGTTGAAAATAATGATTCTTTTTTTTTTTTTTTTTTTTTTTGCGGCGCCAGGGATTGAACTCACAACCTCACGCCTGCCAGGGCAGGCGCTTAAGGCACTGAGCCAAATTCCCGGCCCTGGTTTTTTGAGGCAGGGTCGCACTATGTAGCTCAGGCCGGCCTTGCACTCGCGTTGTAGCCCAAGCCGGCCTCGAACTCACAACGCTCCGCCTACCTCAGCCTCCCGAGTGCTGGGATTAAAGGCAAAAATAATGATTCTTTATCTCATAAGTTATGTTGTCAAGTATAACAAAAAGCTCGAGTATGTGTTTATGTTTGTATGAGCATGGAGACAGGTGTGACTAATATAAATCAGGTTAAATTGGTTAATAAGGAGATAAACTTCCTTTTAATTTGTAGTGTCTTGTTAGTCACAGTTAACATTTCTTTTACAGATACTTTTGTAAAACATGATTTTTAACTGTATTTTCTTACGTGAAAGAAGTAAAATTTTGGCCCTAAATTCGATTTTTCAGAGAGTCAACGTCTACAGTTAGATCTACAGAAAATGGAGCTCCTGGAAAGTAAGATGATAGAGGAACAACATTCTCTAAAAAGCAAAATTAAGCAAATGACAGCAGATCTGGAGACATACAATGATTTGCCAGCTTTAAAATTATCAGGCGAAGAAAAGAGAAAGGTAAATGCTAACAGAGTCCTACAAAGTTATAATTCAAGTTTTTTTATTGATTAGTTTTATATGTAGTTTATAATACTATTTTTAGTTGATTATGTGACACATAATTAATTTTTTGCATATGTAATTGGAATTTACAGTGACTTGAAATATTAAACAAGGCAAAAATTTAAAAATGAGACATAAGCTACTACTTAATACCTAGCATCTTAACAAATATGAACTTTGTTAAATGTAGATTTGATATAATTCTCTACTGAAAACTTGTGTCTTTTTATTGCCATTTGCATTAATTTAAAGTAAACTTTGTGGGATAGGGACAGACATGGAAGTGTCATTATTAATACAGTTAGTATCTACATGGCTTTTAATGTACTTCTAAGAATATTTTTATGAAGAGTAATTATGCTGTGGTAGAAGTTTATCAGAATACAATCAGTAAAATTATTTAACACAAATATGATCTGTATTGATTTACTGCATGCTTGCTATAACCTGTTATTTACTTCTGTTTGGGTCTGTCTAGAAATTGCATCAGGAGAGAACAGTATTATCAACCCATAAAAGTGCCTTTAAGAAAATAACAGAGAAGCTGAACAGCGAATATGAGACACTGAAAACACAATTGCAAGAAAATGAGACACATTCTCAGGTAAAAAAAATTTTAAATGACTTTGGAATTAATTCTTTTAGAATATCTATCTTGTTTTCTTAATCTATATTTTTACCCCTAAACAACTATTTCTTTATTTATTTCCTGCTTTAAACCCCGTGAATATTCTGTCTTTCAAAGGAGTCATTCTGTACCAATTTCCCTCAGGATGAAATAACTCCTCTTCCTTTCTTGTCTTAAATAAACCATAAAGGCCAATTCTGGCACTGTTAGGCACTGTTGTTAGTACAGCCACTATGATATAATGAGTAATAGCTTGAAAAGATTTCAGAAGTAAAGCATAAACTTGTAATTTCAGATGAAGAAATTTTGAAAACCCCTTAATAAAATAAGCCCCAATAACTAATATCCCACCATACAACAGAAAGAATTCTTATTATCACTTTAGTATGAGTCCTTTTAGTATGTATATTATATATTCATACACATTATGTGTACCCATACATTGTACATAAACATAAATACATAAATTATTTTCATGTATCTATAGAAATTATATCACATTGTACAAAGCATTTGGGAGTTTTTTTTTTTGCTTTTAATTTTACCTTGTAAGTTCTTTGCTTTGTCAAGAGACATTTTAGAAGTATGAATCTTAATAGGTATGAATATTATACTACATGAAGCATAATGTTTTGAAACAATATCCAATATTTTGCTAATTTCAAGTGGTAAAACTGTTCTGAAGTTATGTGTGTAAACGTGTACCTAAAATTCCAATACTGAGGATGATTGAAGCAGGAGGATCATAAGTTCGTGCTCTGGCTGGACAATTTAGTGAGACGCTCTCTCAAAATAAAAAATAAGAGAGTTGGAGATGTAGCTCAATGGTAGAGTACCCCTGGATTTGATCCCTAGTACCACCAACAAAACAAAACAGTTCTGAATAATGCTATGAAGAATAATCCTATCTTAGAACTTGTTGGTTCACATCTTCAGTTGTTTGCCTAGGATACAGAGACAAATAACTTCAGTTTGCTTACATATCACTTATCCTATTGATAATTACCTGAACAGTGTTTGAGATCTTCCAGATTGTGAACTTTGACAGGACAGAGACAATGTCTTTTACTCTCTTTATCCACAGAATTGTGGTATTAGTTTGCATATAGTAGTAGGTATTCAGTAAGTATTTTTTGTCTCTTTTTTTGTTTTGTTTTTGTTTTTGTTTTTGTTTTTGTTTTGTTTTTTGAGACAGGGTCTCCCTGTGCAGTTCAGGCTGGTCTTGGGCTCATTTTGTAGCCCAGGCTGGTCTCAAACTTGAAAATGATTCTCCTGCCTCAGCCTCCCAAGTGTTGGGATCTGTAAATACTTTTTGAATGATTGAATGAAGCATGTGTCATAGTCAAAGTCAGTAATTGTGTTCAGAAAAAGGTTAGTCATTGTCATATCTATTCTATTTTATCAGTTTGCACATGTGATTAAAACACTGAACATTTTTAAAAAATTTCCGTCTCTTTATCTAGTAATATAAGACCAAAAAAATTCACTTGATCATCCACTAAACAGAAACTATCATTATTAACATTCTGATCTTTAATCTTTGCAGATTTTTTCTTTATATTCATATATTCATATTGGTTATATTGTTTTCACAAAAAATTAAATCATTCTATACATATAGTCTTTAAACATTTTCTTAACTATTTTGTTTTTTTTCTTTTTTAATAACATTTTAATGATTACAGCTATATCATTGTGTGGATATACCATCTGAAAAAAGATATACCTTATAGTCTTGAAGGGCATGTAGTCTCGTAAGAGTTTGCCACAACTGTCAAAAGCTTAGAAATCACTAATTTCTATATTCAAATTCACCAGTTATTCTGTCTCTACTTCTTAATATGCAAACCTAGATGTACTCTGATAAGTAGCAAAATTATATTTGCTTTGAGTGGGGATGACTCCTGTAAAGAAACACTTAGAAAAAGTTTGTAAGATCACTCTTAAATGGTTCTTAAACCAGAGTATATTTTATGAAATACTAGCTCTCCTCTTCCACTGAATAGATGTTTTAAGGTAGAAAACACTTGACAAATGCTGTTTCTTATGAGTCAATCTGTGGCTACTTTGTTTATTCCCATATTAAGTGCTAGTCATAGCTTTATTTATTGATAACTAGAAACCATACCATAAGCTACAATTTTAAATCCTTCTCTGTATTATTTAATGTCTTTTGTAAATCCCAATGATCAAATGAAACTCCATCTCCTGATGTTTTACAACTATTTTCTTGAAAACTGGGTTTTGGCATTTATAAATAATTTTATATAGAAGATTATTTAAATAAGTTACAGAGAAAACAAATTTTTAAAACTAAGCTTGTATTTATGATGTCTTTGGAGGTTTAAAGGCAAATCAGTCATCTAGAAGTATAATGTAAAAGAACTTTGACCATTTGACCTGGTGTTATTTTTATATCATTATTTGTATAGCACTTAGGAGGTCTGTTGTATTATAAGAAGGCCACCTCTTTGTATAAAACAAAGAGAAAAGAGTCTGGTACTTGACTTGCAAAAGATTATTACTGATTTATTGCCAAAAATGCTGACTGCTTCCTTAATACCATCTTAACTTCAAGGTCCTGTTTGGGAGAGAGAGAGGGCATTTAATAGTATTAGCTCACAGCATATAATTCACACAGTAAATTAGTTATGATTCACCTTAATGTCTAGATTTATCTCTTTGGGGGAAACGATAGAATGGCTGCTACATCAAGATTGAATTTAGGCCCTGAAAATAATTTTAATGTGAGTGTAGAAAGGAATATTTTTGTTGTGTTGTTTCAGTTATCAGATTTTTAAAAGTGTTCATTACTTCTTTGAAATGTCTAGGCAAAACATTATCTTAGGGTTTCACTTTTTAGATAGTCCTTTGCTTAGAAAAAACGATGTACATCTTAAAAAAGAAAGACCATAACCCACAATTACAGGTTAATTAAATCAGAAAAACAATTTAATTCTATAACAGTAAAATTGTCTTCTGAGGAAGCAACCATCAGTATAATATCCACATTAGTTTCCTGTTGATACAGAAATTATTGTAACAGTGCCAGCATTTTACAAACCCTCTTATAATCTTCACACTGCAGCTCTGCTCTTATCACAGCTTGTGAAATTAGACAGGAAATTTAGCCCTGGAAATAAGGAAGTTTTTCCTATATAGCTAAACCTTTGACAGTGTTAGCATATATATTACTTTTGTCACATTAGATTTCCAGATTTCAAGAAGAGATACCCATCATGTCCCATTTCTCTTTTTTAGGTTCTCTTAGGAAAAGGAAAATCATAAATTATCATTTAGTTGGCATGTTTATTGTTATTATAAACATTTAAATACTTTCTAATTAAAGTAATATGGAGTAAAGCCTGCTACAGGATTAAACATTATATTAATGTATTTGCTATTGTTTCATTTTTCCTACATTTTTTATCTATTACAGCTTTATCTCAATAAAATTCAAGGAATTAAAATTTTGAATGGCATTTTTTTCTTATCCTCTTGAAAGAGTATATAATTGTTTCAAACAGGAACAACAGTTAACATTTTTCTTTTGTGTTTTTAGCTTGCAAATTTGGAGAGAAAGTGGCAACACCATGAGCAAAATAATTTCGTGATGAAAGAATGTATCCTTTAAGATGGTGAAGTGAATTTGACCGTTATTTTGTTAGGAGTTGTTTTTAGAATAAACATTTTAAAATTTTTATAAATAACTTAATCTGTTACAAAGATGGTTTATCCAGCTACGTCACAAAGCCATCAACTCAAGATATCCAAATTGTTTTATTAATAAAACAAGTAAAAACTGATGTATCAGTTTTCACATAGAACTACAAATAAAGCTGAAAAATAAGGTCTATTTTTAAAACAAACTGTATCAAATGCAAGACTTTGGGTTCATGTCTAAATATCTAGGATTGTGACATTCCTTTTCATATATATCATGCAAAGACTGGAAGCCAAGGTTTTGGCATTCATAGAGATCACTTGTAATAATCCTGCTTATTTAAAATACAACCAATTGCATACCTTTACAGTGAATGAGAGTCTGTCTACATTATTTTCTAGGAGATTTTTTAAAGACTCAAATGAAATATAATTCAACACTCATCTTAATTTATGTTTAAATAATAGTAAAATAGCATTTTAAAAAAATATTCTAGTTTTGCTTTTTCTGTACTACCTTATATTCATTAGACAATACCACATTAGAATAATATTTTTATTGACAGTATTTCCCCTTAACTCATAATAGTCATAGCAGCAAAGAGTCAGGAAAGTGATTACCAGCAGATCATTAAGAATGTGACCAAGCAGATTGTGGAATACAATAAAACCATTGTGGATGCTGTACGTAACACTAGCAGGAACGGAGTCTAAATCAACCGATAGTTTCTATAGACATTATCTTCTTGATAACGTCTTGTAAAAGATGACTGAAAAATTAAAATCTTACCTTTTTATCTAAAATTTCTGAATACTATAATATTTGTGGCCTCTTTTAAGGATGGTATTTTAAATAGTTTAATAGTTCAGTAGAGTTTTTGTACAAAAATGTGTCATCTCCTTTCATGTAGTACTTGTATTTGTTTTGCGGGTGATGAAAAGTATCTTAGAGAACCAAGAGCTTTAAAAAATGACCATTGAGATACATTCAGCTGTACAATTCAACTGTGGCACCAAGTAAGATCATTTTTTCATGTTTGACATAGGAGAGACACATGGACTATCTGGTTTAGTTACTTAAATCAAACTTCTTGGTTTTTCTTTATAGGAAAAGTAAGATAAAAGGGAGATTTTAGCACTGAACCTTCTTAGGGAATATTTGATATATATTATTCAGCATATAAAATCAAAAACAAATGTACACCATGTTCTGTTTAGCCTGAAGATCTAGAATTAAAACCTCTAGTCTCTATATTCATAAAATATTTTTCACATGTATATGCCAGAAAAACACAACATTTAAAAGAAGTGCTGCACTTGTGGTGCACTCTTTTAGGATATGGCTATTGCTCTTCATTTCTACCCTGGAGATTGCATTTGCTTCTTGTATTATAAGGAGGACCTAAGAAGATGCATTGCTAATACATTTGAAAAGAAAGGCTAAAAGAAGTAGAATCATATATTCAAATAGCACAATTCAGGGGAGAGGGGCATAGACTCTGGGAGATGTATTAATGACAGACATCCTCTCTTGTGGAACAAGAATGAGTTGCTTTGGCCAACATCAAACATTCTTTAACCATTTATCAGTTTACCCCAAGCAACTCTTGGGCAGCATGTTTGTTTACATACTGACTCTCCCAAGCATCACTCGGGCAGGTGTCATTTCAACTGGTTGATTCTTGTATGGAATAAATTTGATAAAATTGTCATTTTTATGTTCTCCATTATCTTATAAAAATTAATGAACAAATTCTATTTTTGATCATTCTGTATTAATAATTGGACTGGTAAATGGTTTAAATCCATCCTCCTTGTGTTCTGATAAATGTGTTCACCAAGTAACTATTTCTCAGTATACCTGAAAGACAAGCACATTTATTTTAAAAAGAAAATAAAACACCAAAAATGAGCCTTTTGATTGAGATACCATTTATGTACTATAAACTTTATTCATGCTTTCTGATTGTATAATTGTTATGGTTTGTGTCTGGGTGTCCCCCCAAAACCTTATGCAATCATGGAGGCAGCTAAGTCTAGCCTTTGTTATTGGTTCATTGTCTAGCACTGGGATTGGTGGTGTGAGTGCTGTACCCACCCCCGCAGGGGTGGGGAGCTGGCATACAACATATGGGAGGGAAGGAGGCTGGGTTCCCCTTTGTGCCCTTTTCACTCTTGTCCGCTATGAACAGTTGCCCCTCCACCACACCACCCTCCTTGGAGCCAGTTGAGTATGAACTGAAACCTCTAAAAACTGTAAGCTAAATAAACCTTTCCTTCTTTCATTTTGGTCATCAAGTATTTTGTCTCAGCAATGAGAGAAAAGTAACCAAGACAATAATGTACATATTTGTCTCTATGAATTGGTCAACTTTAGTCTGTGTAAGTTTAGGTAAAGAAGTGAATCTTGTTAAGCCTGGTTATCCCTGGATTACTAATAGCCAAAAATTATAGATGGTGACACATTCATTAGGGTGGTATTTATAAAATGTGTTCCTCATATGCTTTCCTTCAATTATTAGAAGGTGTTATGCCTTCAAAGAATTCATGGTCAGAGGAGTTTAGGAAACACTGTAAAACAAGGGTGAACTGTTTTCTTTCTTCCTGACTATATATTATATATTAATAATTGTATATTGTTTTCTTTCTGACTATATTATATATAATTATTAATATGGTAATATAATAAACTCAGGAAGAGTATACTGTAAAACATTTCTCAGAAGTATTTGTCCACAGAGCAGAGGTTGAGTCACATGAGACTTTAATTCTAGAAATAATAGTCTTCGTACAGCAAATAGATTTTATCAGTGAAGTAATTTCCTCTCCTCAAGTCCTGTGGATGACTTTTTGGCTTTATCCAGGTGACTTCTAAGTGTGTTGTTTTGTAGCCACCATAGATTTATTTCACTATGGTTGTATGGACTTCTCTGATAGAAATTGATGGCAGAAAATGTTGACCAATTCTAAATTCCACAAGAAAATGCTTTCTTGGGAGTCAAATGAAATCTGAGATTCAGTAGAAGTAACAAGTAATGAATTTTGATGACAGTGTGCCAAATGCTGCATTCATTCGTGAAGTATTTAGTGTAATTTAGTGATTAGGACCCCTTATTGTATATCCCTGATTGCTAAAACTGTTCCTCTTCTATAGAGTAACAACCATAGGTATGAGAAAGCATATTGCTTAGTCAGGAGAACCAACTCCCACAGTCTCTCTTTTTTTTTTTTTTATTTAAGCGAAAAAGAAAGAAAAAAAAAAAAGACATGTATAACAAAGACAACAAGCAAAAGAGACAAACAAATGACTAGAATAAATGCACAACAGTAACATTGCAGGTTTACAAAACAGGATGATAGAAACTTGACGATGGTTGCAATACTGCGTATTGTTATCTTCAAAATGGTTACTTACATTAACAGATACAGACATGTAAAACTGATCCAATCATATGAGTATTAATTGTTCTTTCTCAACAACGAATACATTCAGCAGTGTGTTCATTTTAGTTATCTTACATATACATATATACAGATTTATATCTTTTCCTTTTCCCTTTTCTCTTTCCCCCTTTTCCCTTCCCAATTACTTTTGCTCTTCGAGCTGCTTTTTACCCTTACATAGTATTTATTACAGATTTTGGATCATATATACTTTTTCCGTGTCTTACACTAGGGAGACAATACGGTATCCCACAGTCTCTTAATCACTGACTCTACTTTGTAGAATTTACACAGAGGACAGAGATTGGGAGACCTATTGATAGGTAATCTTTATTTTTCTCATTTCCTAACAAATTTAAAAGCTTTTCTTTTTGTAGTTTATTTCTACTTAACTGTTCTTGACTGGTTATTCTAACTAGTTACCAATATTTACTAAGAGTTTTTTCCTAACTGATGGGATTGTAGGTGATTTTGATCTTCCTCAGGATTTTTTGTTATTTTCAAAATTGTGATGTAGGTAATACAGTTAGAAATCCAGTGAAAATTCAAATAAAATTTATATACTCACTACTTTAATTTGTGTAAAGATATGTGATGGTACTATAGTTCGGATATAGTTTGAATGTCCCCTAGGGCTTCCTGTGTTGAATTCAGCCCCCATTGTAAAGCATTATGAGGATGGAAACTTACTCCAACTATGGTGTTTAGATGGGGCTGCTGGGGTGTGGTTAGGATTAGATAGTCAAGCTGGGCATGGTGGCGCACGCCATTAATCCCAGTACTCAGGAGGCTGAGGTAGGTGGAGTGTTGTGAGTTTGAGGCCGGCTTGGGCTACAACGTGAGCTCAAAACCGGCCTTAGCTATATAGTGCGACCCTGCCTCAAAAAACTGGGGCTGGGGGTTTGGCTCAGCAGCTTAAGTGCCTGCCTGGTAGGCGTGAGGTTGTGAGTTCGATCCCCGGTGCCACAAAACAAAACAAAACAAAACAAAAAAAACAGGATTACATAGTGATTAGGGAGGAGCCTCAATAATTTAATCCTGGTAGCATTATATGGAGAAAAAGATAGAACAAACAGGCATACACAATCACTGTATCCTGTTTTGTGGTACTTTGTGAGATCATGGGATTCTGCCTGCCAGAAGAGTATCACCATACAAGATCTCTAGACTTTGCACCTTCAGAACCATGAGCCTAAATAATTCTCTTTTTGTTGTTGTTGTTTTGCCTTGTTTTTTTTTTTTTTTTTTTTTTTTTTTTTTTTTTTTTTTTTTTTTTTTTTTTTTTTTTTTTTTTTTTTTTTTTTTTTTTTTTTTTTTTTTTTTTTTTTTTTTTTTTTTTTTTTTTGAGACAGGGTCTCATTTTGTAGTTCATACTGGCCTCAAACTCGTGATCCTCCTGTTGCTTCAGCTTCCTGAGCACTGGGATTGAAGACCTGTACCACTATTCCTGGCTCCTCTATTTTTTTTTTTTAATAAAGTAGCTTGCCTCCAGTATTTCATTATAGTAACACAGAGCTTATTAACATAGGTAGTAAAACAACTCTCAGTCACTGGGTCAACTAGAACTGAACCAATCTTTAATAAGAAAGACTGACCTATCATATATTTATTTGAGGGGAACATAGTTGAACAGCATTTTTTAGAACTGAAACATTTTGTCAGGGAAATTCTCACTCATGCTTCTTCCTTCCTCTCAGAAGTTTTCAACAAATCTAACAAGAATCTTCTCTGCTGGGATAGAGCTGGAGGTTAATATCTGCAAGTGCCAGGTCTTCTTCATTTATTCACATCATTCAATGAGTTCCATTGGTGTTAAAATAACATCTTGAAAGACCCATGGAAAGAAACTGCAGACTGAACAAACATATTGAGTAGTTTTACTAATAAAGATCAACATGGGAAAGTTAGCAGATCTGTTTTTCCCCATCCCTATCGTTTATCAATAAATAAACATGTATTCTTGGTATTCTTTTTAACTAACTGCAGAGTTCATTCATACCATACAAAATTCACTGCAGAATCAGGGTTAGGATGTGAAGTAATGATAGTCATCCTAGAGAGAGAAGTCTATTAATAGTAGCTCCAGGGTTTCTTTGGTTCTGCCGTTTCTCTGTAACTCTTTCATTTTGCTATACAACTCCAGCATAAACAATGTTAATGAATTATAGTGTTTAGACTTCAAGAAAAAAATCAAAAACCTCTAGAGAATTATAATAATAATTTTTAAATTGACATTGCATCTTTCATTTTCTTATACTTTAGGGTAAAAGTAGGTGTTTGTCTTAAAATTGATGGTTTTTTGTTTGAGGACAAATTGAATGATCTTTAAAGAGATAGGCTATAATACAAAGGTAAAACCTTTCTATACATGTCACATGTCTATTTCATTTATTTTATTTTATTTATCTATTTACTTTTTGGTAGTGGCAGTTAAACTCACAACCTCGTACTTGCCAGGCAGGTGCTTGTGCCACTGAGCTGTATACCCAGCTATTTCGTATATTTTTAAATAAAATAACTTTTAAAAATTAATTTTGCTGTTTGTAAATTTGAAAATGAATTTTTATCATGACATAGTCCCCAGTATGTTAAAATGCTGCATGTTAGTCTATTAGAGAAATATGTTTAAGAACAAGCCTCATTGGATTAAGGTGTTATTTTATTTTGTTTTTGAGACAAGTTCTTGCTATGTGACTCAGGCTGCCCTTGACGTCTTCCTGTCTCAGCCTTCTGAGTAGCTGAGTTTACTGATAAGTACAACCTTACCCAGTTGGATTAAATTTATAGTATACAGGTTAAGTGTAAGTTTTGGGGTTAGATAGCAATAGCCATGGATTTAAATCCAGATTCTACCATTAGTTTACTATATGACTTTGGAAAGGTCTTTGTTTTGTTTTATTTTATTCCAGCATCTTATTCTTTAAAGTGGGGATAACAGTGTTTAACTCGTAAGATTGGATCAGAGAATATTGCAGAATTCAAGGTTTTTGACATAAATTGTGCTCAGAAAGATGACAGCATTAGCAGTGTGTGAAAATAATCATTTCCTTGCATGCTCATCAAATTGTAGTCTTGTTTTGCCTTTTAACACAAACCAAACTGATTTCATTGCTACAACTAGACATTTTATTGTGTTTTAATTAAGAATGTGCGGGATGTGTTTTTCTATTCAAACATTAGATTAAAAAGTCTG
>RJWM01014743.1:0-49578 GCA_004363535.1 Dasyprocta punctata | reverse complement strand
TCTGCTGATTTATTTTAATTCATCTGACTGAACATGCTGTGACCTTAGATAGCTTCACTTCTTCATTCTAATGAGTGACAAATCTAGGTTCCTTTGTTTTGGTTCATTCCTTTGTTCCTCTTTTAACATTTAAAATCCACTCCCCCTTATTTTTTTACATTGATGACTGCTTGACTTATTTCACAAGCTTTTTCTGAGCACATCGAGCCAGCCGTATGCTAAGTTCCACGCACAGTGCTAAGATGTCCAGGGACTTTGTTGTCATACTGCTTAAGTTCTAGTGCATGGGTTGGGAAATTTTCTCTGTGAAGTGTTTGCAGATAATAAATGTTTTAGACCATGAACTACATGGTTTCTGTTGCATACTGTTTTCCATCCCTTTAAAAATACAAAGACCAGCCGGGCATGGTGGCGCACGCCTTTAATCCCAGCACTCGGGAGGCTGAGGTAGGCGGAGCGTTGTGAGTTCGAGGCCGGCTTGGGCTACAACGCGAGCGCAAGGCCGGCCTGAGCTACATAGTGCGACCCTGCCTCGAAAAACCAGGGCCGGGAGTTTGGCTCAGTGGCTTAAGCGCCTGCCCTGGCAGGCGCAAGGCTGTGAGTTCAATCCCCGGTGCCGCAAAAAAAAAAAAAAAAAAAAAATACAAAGACCAGGGCTGGGGATATAACTCAGTGGCACAGTGCCTGCCTGGCAAGCAAGAAGTTGTCAGTTTGATCCCCAGTACCAAAAAAACCCCCAAAACAACATATACGTATATACATGCATATATATATATAAATAAAATTCAAAACAAAATATATGTATATCTATAAATGCACATAAAATATAAATATATATGAAAAATATAAATATGTATTTTATATATATATATATATATACACATATGTATGTATATTTCAGTCAACTGGGCGTGGTGGTGTATGCCTGTAATCACAGCACTCAAGAGGAAGTAGGATTGCCATGAGTCCAAGGCTAGCCTGAACTACATAAAGAAACCCTGTCTGAAAAGCAAAACAAAAAACCCCAAACTAACCACACACACACACTCACTCACAGTGGACCATGCAAAAATAGGTATTCACTGTCCATAGTTGGTTGATTTTTGTTTTAATGGAAGATACTTTATTTAAGTAAAGATAAATGTTTGTGACATGATAAAATGAAGTTAGGTTCTGTGGTAATTAAGAGTATAGTTCTCTGACAGCAAATATCAAAAGACTCTCATCCTATCTGGAGTAGGGTAGTAGAGATTGGGATCAGAAATTTAGGGAAGGCTTTATTAAACTAATCAATAGTTAATTGGGCTGAAAAGTGTTCTAGGAGTGCAAGAGCTCTGGCAGACCAGGAGCTTGGCTATTTGAAAAATTGTAAGCGCCTAGTGAGGCTGGTTTTGAAATACAGCTGAGGATTAGGTGGAAAGGGGACCAAGCCATGTATGGTCTTTCCAGGCATTCTAAGGATTTTGGTTTTTATTCTCAGAGCAGTGGATCAGACGTTTTCAGTAGGTGTCACCAGAAGTCTAAAAGCTTGGATGTGCAAGATGGAGGGGTGGCATCTGGTAAGGGCCTTCTTGCTTCATCATGGTGTGATTTTTGGGGAGTACATGCAACCATGGCAGTGGCAACAAAATGTGGTGGTAGTATCATCATTTTTCATTTGAAAATATCACTCTGGCTGTTGTGAAAGCAGAGACTATGTAGAATGTTATTAAAGTAATGGAGAACATTCGTGGTATCTTGGACAGTGGTGGTAGCAGCAGAATTGATATGAAGTAAATAGATTTGAGAGAAATACAAAGTAGGCAAAGTAGGCAGTACTGATTTTTGATTAGTGTTAGAGAGAGAGTATGACTAGGATGACTTGTGGCCTTCAGAATATTGTACGAGAGCCAGGTTCAGAGGGATTGGGAGAAAATAGCACCACGGGTGTGGCCCAAGGTGTTCAACAGAAGCCTTTTAGTGAGACTGCCCCAATGTGGCACTATTGGAAGTGACCAGGTGTCCAGGTGTCTCCATGGAGCCATGTGTGGAGGCTTCAGTGGACTTTTTTTTTTTTTTAAGACAGTCTCACTGTATTAATCCCAGCACTCGGGAGGCTGAGGTAGGTGGAGCGTTGTGAGTTCGAGGCCGGCTTGGGCTACAAGGTGAGCGCAAGGCCGGCCTGAGCTACATAGTGCGACCCTGCCTCAAAAAACCAGGGCTGGGGAGTTTAGCTCAGCGGCTTAAGCGCCTGCCCTGGCAAGCGCGAGGTTGTGAGTTCAATCCCCAGTGCCGCAAAAAAAAAAAAAAAAAAAAAAGACAGTCTCACTGTGTAGTTCTGGCTGGCCTTGAGCTCATGGTGATCCCCTGTGTTAACCTCCAGAGTGCTGAGATTACAGGCGTGTGCCACCATGCCTGGCTTTTCAGCTGGTTTATTTTATAAAGGAAGGTCTTATTTAGATGGCAGTTAAGATTGAGGATGAGGATGTTACTATCAAGATGAGTCCTTATATGGGCTGAGTTTTAAGGTGCTCTACACTTTATGGTCAGCTAAAGGAGAAGGAAGGGAATGGGGACGATTGGATGAAGTAGCAAGCTGAGGTGGCTTCCATTTTTGGGCTTCAGTTTTTGAAGTTGTAGGCAAAGCCACACAGAAGTAACTGGTGAGAGAAATTGGGACTTAGAAGTGAAAGAGAATGTTTGAGTAGTAGAGAATTTGCGACAGAGAAATGCAGACTTGCTGGACAATGTTGAGGGCCTGTTTGTAGTTGATAGGTCCACTTACTTTTTTTTTTTTTTTTTTGTTACCTGGAATTGAACTCAGGGCCTTGCACTTGGCAGGCAGGCACTTGTGCTACTGAGCTACATCCCTGACCCTACTTGCCTTTTTTTTTTTTTTTTTGGCGGCACCGGGGATTGAACTCACAACCTCGCGCCTGCCAGGGCAGGCGCTTAAGGCACTGAGCCAAACTCCCGGCCCTGGTTTTTTGAGGCAGGGTCGCACTATGTAGCTCAGGCCGGCCTTGCGCTCGCGTTGTAGCCCAAGCTGGCCTCGAACCCACAACGCTCCGCCTACCTCAGCCTCCCGAGTGCTGGGATTAAAGGCGTGCGCCACCACGCCCGGCTCCCTACTTGCTTTTTTTAAACAAGTATTTTCTTTTGTTGGCACATGGCACATGGCAAGTGCTGTTTCCTGAGGTAGCATTAATTTTCCTTCTAAATCTAAGCCCACCAGTTGTCTGTGAATAGTAGGGCAGTTGTGAGCCAGCTCAAAGCAAGCTTGGAGAGGTTGCAGTTTTATTGTGGCAAAGATTTAGTTTTCAGTCTGAAAAGTGCTCTTTTCCATTGTTAGCAGGGAAATAGATGATCAGAGAATCAGAAAACTCTTGAGATCTTCCACTTAGCCTGCTCTTTGAGTTGTGGCTTTGTTTCTTTTTTTCTGGAATTCCTGGGACCCTAAGTACCTTTAATACTAAATACCTGTCCTTTTTGTAGACAAATATATTCCTTTCCAAACATACTTTCTCTTACTTTTTCTGTAGACATAGTGGATTTGATGGTAATATTACCTTAACCATGGTGTTTCTCAAAAGCCTCATGTTGTTATACCTCCAGTCCCTCCTGTCAGTGACAGTGAAGGTGAGGTTGGCAGCATGGGTGTTGTTGCTTAGTCCCAGGATCCACCACCCATCATGGAGTTGGCTGTGGCTGTCCTGAAAGAACTGCTCCGATATGCAGCCCAGCTTCCTACACTGTCCCGGGACATCTCTGTCAACCACCTCCCTGGCCTTCTGACTTCGCTCCTGGGCCTCAGACCAGAGGTGAGACCTTTTCCTGGTTCTATACCCTGTGACTCCTCCTTTATACTGTTTGGCCTAAATAATACAATGGAAAATGATTGGGGAATAGGATCAAGGAAGTAGGAGGAGGAAGGAAGAGGCCAAAAAATGTGGCCCTGTAGAGAAGGAACTTACTGGGATGGTGGGGTAAGATGGACATATGTGGGGTTAGTGGGCATCTTCCTGCTTTTTGACTTTCTCCTTTCCCACAGTGTGAACAGTCAGCATTGGAAGGAATGAAGGCTTGTATGACCTATTTTCCTCGGGCTTGTGGTTCTCTCAAAGTAAGTATTCATGGAAATTCTTCTACAGCATAAGCCTTTATAGCTCTGTTACCTCAGATTAAATCCAGGCCTGGGAATGAACCCAGGGCCTTCACACTGAACTACATCCTTAGCTCTTCTTTTTCATTTTGAGACAGACTCTCATGAAGTTGCTAAGTTGCCCAGCCTGGGCTTAAACATTTTTTTTTTGGTACTGGGTATGGAACTGAGGACCTTGTGCTTGCCAGGCAGGTGCTGTGCCGCCAGCCTGGGCTCAAACTTTTGAGCCTTCTGTCTCAGTCTCCCAGAGTCCTGGGGTTACAGGTTGCCCCAGCATAACTGGTCATTCCTGAGATTTCTACACACCTTTCTCAACAATTGTAGTGATAACAACTTGGAGCACTTATTTAATTCCCATAGATGAAGAAACCGGAATTAAGTATCTTTCTTAAGATTGGTAGGAATCAATACCTATATCTGTCTGATGCCAAGGCCTAAGCTGTAACCCACAAATTCTTCCTTTTCTTTCTTCCCTGCCTTCTTTGAATCTCTAGAATGACCCACCCATGTTTCTGCCATTCTATTTTACTTTGTTCCTGAAGCAGTTATAACTTCTTCCAGGAAGCCTTTCTGACTTAATGTTTCTGTAGGACAACTAGTTTTCATGACTCATGCAAGGTGACGGACAGTTTAGCAGCACCTTACAGATCAGACAGGCAGGGTATATGTGGGATAGGCAACAGAAAAAACTTGTGAAAGAGTTAAGGGTTGGTTCTCAAGGAGATGCAGTAACAGATACGAATGATTTGTAATTCTATTAAAGTAGTAAGAGTTACAAGGCCATTTGTAATAGGTGTGTTTGTTGTTTGCCATATCATCTGTACCTAAGATCTAGTAGGCATTCCCCTGGGTTGAATGTTCTTGTTTATTTTATCATATTCCATTGTGTTGACTAACCATTGGGCATCTGTTTACCCAGGTGGTAGCACATACCTATAGAAAATTGGAATTTGTAACAGTATATATATATATATATTTTGGATTGAACCCAGGCCTTAAACATACTAGGCAAGTGATCTATCAATGAGCTACATCCTCAGCCCTTTTTATTTTTTACTTTGAGATGGCGTCTTCTTCCTGCCTCATTTGAGTGGATAGGGTTATAGGTGTGTGTCACTGCTCCCAACTATATTAAACTGAATTTTTTATAACTCGTGTCATTAATGACAATTGGCCCTCTGTATTATCATTCATTCATTCATTTATTTGTGGTTCTGGGGATTGAACCCAAGGTGTTTGCACTCAGTTACATGCTTAGCCCTTTTCTAATTTTTTATTTTGAGGTAAGGTCTTGCTAAATTAGTGAGTTACTCAGGCAGGACTCAAATTCATGATCATCCTGCCTCAGCCTTCCAGAGTACTAGAATTATAGATATGCATCACCATGCTTAGCTGGTATTATCATTTACAGGAGTGTTTGCCATTCAGATTGTCTTGAAAGTAAAACTATATAGTTTTGTGACCAAATCAAGAAAGTAAGTTCTTCCAGGGAAAGGAAGCTGGTATTTAGTGGGTACCCACTCTATCCTAGGCACTCTGTACTCACTATACTAAAGGACTTAAAGGGAGTGCTGTGTACATTAGCATCCCACCCCCACCCCACCCCCGCACCCCTTCTATTTCACTTTTCAAGGTTCCAGTTACTCAGGTTCAGCTAGGTAGCAAAACTGGCACTTACCTGCCCACACAATTTCATAGGTAGAAGATTTGTTCTTACTATAGATCACAACAACCTCAGCATACAATTTTTCTCTTATTAAGTAAAGAACTGTCATCTTTGCACTTAAAGAAAGGACTTTATGACTTCTCTCTGGCATATCTGAATTGCTAGCATCACTGCTCTTGTGCCTTGGGACCATTATTAATTAAAATCAAGGTTATTTAAACATAAGCACAATGGTACTACAATAGTATGATAATAGATGACCACTAAGATACTGTATTAAGAGAGTGTAAGTGCACACACAGATAACTATTACAATGAACTATAATTGTTCCATTTTATTAGTCTTACTGTGCCTGCCCACCTACTTCCTTGCTTGCTTCTTTCCTTCCTCCCTTCTTCCCTCCTTCCCTTCCTTTTTCTTCTCTTTATTTATTGCAGTAATGGATACTATCCAGGACTTTCATATTAAGCTGTATACCGAGCCCTTTTTATTTATTTATTTTTTTATTTTGAGACATGATTTAACTAAGCTATGTAGTGCTCAGCCTGGGCTTCAACTTATGATCCTCCTGCCTCAGTCTCTCGGTGCTGGGATTGCAAGTGTGTGCTACCGTGGCTGATCCTGTCTGCAGTTTACAGACTTTACCATAGATGTGTATGGGAAAAAATAATATATATGAAGTTCAGGACTATCTGTGGTTTCAGGCATCTGCTGGGGTCTTGGAATTTATTCCTTGCAAATTAGGGTGACCATTATAAGTGATTACTTGTAGTATCTGAAAAGTCCCCAAACAGGTGATGTTTCTTAGTGAGCAAGAGGTCATTCATGTCTTTGATGAGTCTTCATTCTCCTACGAATGTTTGTACCCACAGCTAATAGAAGAGTTGGGTGGGTGGGACAGGACTTTATCAAAAAGGATAAGGAGTAACTCAAGACTTTTCTAACAGTGAAGTTTTTTATTTTTTTAAAAATCTAACATTTACTAAGTTCAGTAAAAACTGCCTATCTTGTAAAATGTTCTGTTAGTTTCTCAAATTAAATTAGCAATTTGTCCTTGTCCAAGAGTTTGTGAGGTTATACGTTAAATGTCTGTTCATTCATCTGTCTTTGCTATTTGTGTCTACCTGCATATCTGTATAAAAGTGCATGGCAAATTGAATGTTGAAGTGCAGGGTAGAAATTTTGAATAGTTATGCTTAAATGTCCTCTGTGGTTGTCTTTCAGTTCTCAGCGTGAGTAGTCAGGAGAATCATCTGTAATTCACAGCCTTTCATCAGGCAGCGTAGTTTTTGGAGTAGTGGGCTGCATTTTGAGTACTTTTTCCATACTGAACAACAGGACATTGTTGTTTCAGGACATGTATCCCTTTGTTTCTCTGAGAATAATGTCCTGGAGAACTTGCCTTTATTGAGAATTTTAGTATTATTGCCAGCCACTTAAGTAAGAGTCTATTTTGTGCAAAGGTCCCAGGAGCAGTCACTTCTTATGAAGTCTTGTGAATCACTACTTAGCAAACTGATAATTGTCATTTTGAAATATTTTGTGTTTTCTGTGCCACCCCTCAGGTATTCTCAGGACCATCAGAGTCTTCAGTCTCAGGGTTATTCCTCTCAAATGATGTGTTTTAAGCATTCTGAGTTCCTGAAGTCAGTCCCTCAAGGCTTTACCTCACTTTCTTCTCCTTGCCAAATTGATTAGTAATTCCTTGGAATGAGCAAGAAGACTAAATCCTCTTGAGAGGGGCCCAGGCTGTGCTGTGTGAATTTTTTAGAGGCCCGTTACTTTCGGTTGTTCAGCCGCTGTAGACCCGTAGTTGGAGGTGTATTGCTTCCCTGCACTCTGCTTCATTGCAGTCACACAAACTGACTTCTTTTGACTTCAGTGAGGTTTTTGAGCCCAAGTCTCAGGGACTGCATGAATAGAAAACTGGCCAAGTGCTATTTTAATTGTTATCTCTAAGAACTATCATCTGTGGAGAAACTGGTGAATCAGGACATATTGGGCGGTTACTCTTTCATTTATTCTGGAACTGTATCAAATCAACTGTCTGAGTCCTAAGCGAGATGGTTCTAGTTCCTCTCTGATTTGAGCTCATTTGTAACAAACAGTGGTTGTCTCATGTATGGTAATCTCGAAGTGTAAACCTTTAATACCAGCTGGTTAGGAAGCTGAGGCAGGAGAACTTTATGTTTGAGGCCAGCCCTGGCAACATAGCAAGATCCTATCTCAAAATAAAAGATACAGCCGGGCGTGGTGGCGCACATCTTTAATCCCAGCACTCGGGAGGCTGAGGTAGGCAGAGCGTTGTGAGTTCGAGGCCGGCTTGGGCTACAACGCGAGTGCAAGGCCGGCCTGAGCTACATAGTGCGACCCTGCCTCAAAAAACTAGGGCCGGGAGTTTGGCTCAGTGCCTTAAGCGCCTGCCCTGGCAGGCGCGAGGTTGTGAGTTCAATCCCCGGTGCTGCAAAAAAAATAAATAAAATAAAAATAAAAGATACAAAGGGCTGGGGATGTAGCTCAGTGGTAAAGTGCCCCAGGTTTGATCCCCAGTACCACTTAAATCAGACCAAACCAAAACAAAACAAAACTTGAAGCATAATATGGGAAACTAAATGTGGCTCCTGCCCGGGGAAGACGGGGAGGTTTGTTTCAGAACTTCCTGTTAACTGAACCTTCTGCTCCTAGTTTCCTAAGTGCCTTGCCTTGGGGCTGGTACTATAGCTGGTTTGTCTTCTATTTTCCTTTGCACATTAAATGCTTCTGTCCCCAGGATAAAGTTATTCCTAGCCCAGGATTTAAGGCCTTGGTCTGCACATTTGTTGGCATCGTCTGTATTTTTCCTTAGTGTTTCTTCCCGTCTGGCTTTGTGATCCGGAGTCTAACCTTTCTTTCAAGTCCAACTCGGCCTAACCCTTCCTACCCTCAGCATTGTTCCCTCCTACCCTCTTTCCTTCTATAAAGTGCTACTGTTAGTTCAGGGTTATCGTTTTCTATATGCTTCTCTTGTCTTTCTCTTTCTCTCTTTCTTTTGGTATGGGGCAGGGTCTCACTTTGTAGTTCAGGCTGGCCTTGAACTCAAACTATGCAGCCCAGGCTGGCCTCTAACTCGCTATAATCCTTCTGCCTCAACCTCCTGGTGCCGGGAGTACAGGTGTGCGCTACCATGCCCAGCTCTTCCTATTTTTTTTTTTTTTTTTTGGGTACAGGGGATCGAACTCACAATCTCATGTCTGCCAGGCTGGCGCCTAAGCCCCTGAGCTAAATCCCCAACTCTTCCTGACTCTTACATCTCTCTGAAAATAGAAATCCATCCTCCCTTATATCTATAGTACAGTATTCTTTATTTTGCCTGGCCCCCTTCTCAAGAGTAATATTTAAAAATTCATAATATAAAATGCATAGAATTATAGGGAAACTCATTCTATTAAAAATAGTTTTACAGTTATATACATGCTTATTAACATTAAATGATAAAGTTCTGTTTTAGTGTAGGTTTTTTCTTTCTTTCTTTCTTATCTTTCTGAGACAAGGCTTTGCTATGCAATTCAGGCTGGCCTTGAACTCATTTTGTAGCCTACACTGACCTGGAACTCAGGGTGATCTTTTGCCTCAGTCTCAGAGTACTGGGACTACAGGTGTGCGTCACCATGCCCAGCCTAATGTAGGATCTTTAAGTTGAAGAGCATTCCTTCAATGATCAGGAGAGATGTAGAGGTTGCATTTTATTACTTATAAATTTTTAAAAGTAATTTTATTACTTTTATTACTTACAATGCCCTTATAGGGTACACAGTATACCTGGAGACTACACCTGCAGAGATTAGGGAGCATGAGGGGAGACATGTACATGCACACACCCAGCCAGATCCATGGACCAGTACCTGAATTCAGAGTATTATCCTAACAGGTTTCTCTTGGACAGTGCTAATTAGTGGATTTAAAACAGACAGGAGTTGTAGGAGGTCACACTGTGACTGAGAGGTAGTCACTGTGGCCTGTCTACAAAGTCCATGCACAATGTGAAGATCAACAGGGCCTTGCATGGAGTAGGCAGAATCTGAAGAGCTGGTTTTCATGAAGAAATTGTATAAGGCATATGTTTAGATCACCCCATATTAAGAAAGTAGGAGGAAGTAGAGAACTGGAAACTTCTGAGGTCACTGATGCCTGCTTCTGATACAGCCTTTTCATAGTCCCAGTGGATGCCAAGGCAGTGTAAAATCATAATTCACTACAGATCTCGAGGTAGCTGTTGTAACTATTGTACTTTTTTTCCTTTTTTCTTTTTGTTTGTTTTTTATATTTTGAGATGGGATCTTGCTATGTCAGAATAGCCTCGAATTTACTATGTAGCCCAGGCTGGCCTTGAACTCGCAGCAGTCCTAGCTGCCTGGTCCTCCTAAGTGCATGCGCTGTCCCCTCCCAGCTCTGCATTTTGAAGTTCATGATGTATGTGGAAGGTGTTTAAAGATACTATTGCAAGCATAATGTGAAATGAAAATAAGTGAGTTTTGTGATAGTCCCAACTATGCTGATTCTATAGCTGTTTGTACTCATCTTGGAAAGAAACACTACATTTCATTTATAGGTTAGTGAAAACGATGATGTAAATTCTTTTCTCCATCCTTATTCACAAGTTGCTTTGATTCTACCCCCAAGTAAATTGTGACCCTTAGGTTATAAACAGTTTCACTCCAAGACGTCCTAATAGCAGGCAGAGAAGAGGTTTGCTGACTGACAGGTTGCTGCTTTGAGATTTGCTACCTTCCTTCTGCCCTACCATACTGTTCTTTCCTGCTCTCATCCTGTCCTCATGCCTCTGGGTAGTTCCTCAATTCCCAGTGTAGACCTTCCTGTCAGTGTCTAAGCTAGTAGAGAGCTGGAGAATGGGGATTGTTGTTTTTTGGACTCTATTCTTTTGACTTGAGGAAGCTAGGTGGCAGTCGTTGTGAAAAAACTGTCATGAGGGAGCACAGTTGTTTGTGGGTTGGGGCTAGGCCCTTTGCTTATAGACAGGAAGCTTAAACACAGAGCTGACACGCAGGATGTCTTTATTCCACAAAAACATGTCTGGTACTAGGTTACTCCTGCCTTTCCCAGTCGGGGCATCGTGCTTCCTGTGACTGTAGGAAGGAAACAACTAGGAGTAGAGTCTTCTGCTGGGAATGGATGGAATGTGCATCTTTGGCTGTTGGAACTGGCTCATAGACTTACTTTTACTCCTGCTTCCTTTAGGGCAAGCTGGCCTCATTTTTCCTGTCTCGGGTGCATTCCTTGAGCCCTCAGCTCCAGCAGGTAAAGGGAAGGAAGAGAGGTACAGAACCTGGGGATCTGAGCGGGGAGCGTTGGTTATGATTCGTTCTTAGCTTTTCTCTGTTACTGCGCCCTCCCTGTTAGCATTCACAAGTCCTGACTTCTGCCTCATAATCCCTTAATCTCCCTTTGATCGCCATCTCTCTTGAGCATTAGCGGGGTGGGGGCTTTGTTGCTGGGCCAGTTTCCATCTGATCAGATTTCTGCCCTTCCTTTTGCAGCTGGCCTGTGAATGTTACTCCAGGCTTCCCTCGTTAGGGGCTGGCTTTTCCCAGGGCCTGAAGCACACAGAGAGCTGGGAGCAGGAGCTACACAGCCTGCTGGCCTCACTGCACAGCCTGCTGGGGGCTCTGTATGAGGGAGCAGAAACAGGTAGGGGACAGCGTTGGTAGTCAGTAGAGTGGGCTGGAGGAGCTTGGCAGCAGGGAGTGGGAGGGAGGCCCAGAGAGGTGGAGCAGTTGGTTTCTAGGCAAGCTGGTGAGAACATATGCAGATCATCTACCACCAACGGAGACAGGGGAGGGGAGAAAGACATAGAGGGTACAAGGTGGTTGTGTTGCTGCCCAGCTCCTGTGCAGAGTGAAGGCCCTGGAGTGGAGACGCTGCTTTCCCACTCAGAAGAAGGTGATGCCCACGTCCTCCTCCGGCTTCGGCAGAGGTTTTCGGGACTGGCCCGCTGCCTCGGGCTGATGCTCAGGTGTGTGGGTGTTGGAGGGAGCAGGGGCTTGGAGCAGAAGGAGGTGAGGGGGAGTATCATCTTTATCATGGGAAGGAGATGGAAGTGGGCGTGGAGTCACGCCGAGGGGCCTGTTTTGAGTGTCTTGCTACTGATTTTCTGCAGCTCTGAATTTGAGGCTCCTGTGTCCGTGCCTGTGCAGGAAGTCTTGGATCTCATTTGCCGGATCCTCAGTGTCAGCAGCAAGAATATTGTGAGTGGGCTTTGTCTCTGTGTAGAGCTCTTACTGAGGACCCTGGGTAACTAGGAAAGCACTTTATGACCTGAATGTCCTCAGTGTCATCCCTAAAGTTGTCTCAGATAAGATAGTCTTAGCCAGGTGTGGTGGTTCATGCCTATAATCACAATACTTGGGGCCGGGGATATAGCTCCGTGGTGCAGCACCTGCCTGGCAGGTGTGAGGTCCTCAGTTTGATTCCTGGTACCGACCAAAAGAAAAAAAAAGAAAAAAACTTGGGAGGCTGAGTCAAGAGGCTCACCGTGAGTTTGAGGTCAGTCGGGGCTGCGTAGTGAGTTTAAGGCCAGCCGGAGCTACAGAGTGAGAGACTATCTCAACCACAGTCTCCAGCCACCCCCCCCCAAAAAAAAAACCCAAGAACTGCTACTTTCCAAATACCATTGCTCCCTGCTTCCTGTCACAGTGGATTTGCTCACAGAGAGCAGCGCCGCTGTGGCTGTTGCTTCCAGAGTGGAGGGTGAATTTGCGGATCAGATGAGTCATTGTTGAGAAGCTCAGCCATCTTCTCTTCCCTTCAGCCAAGATCTGTGTAGAAGGTGCAGTTTTGTTTATTAGGAGTTCTGGGCCTAGGGTTACAGTGTATAACAATAAGTGTCTGCTCTGGCTGTGTTTCTGTCTTGCCCTGGTTCTCTCCTTCCCTTAGCCCTTACTGTTGCTGATTTTTTTCTCCAGAGCTTGCTTGGAGATGGGCCTCTGCGGCTGCTGCTGCTGCCTTCTATCCACCTTGAAGCCTTGGACCTGCTCTCCGCTCTCATCCTTGCGTGAGTGAAATCGGGCAGGGTCTGAAGAAGGATCTGGGGCTGCTGCATGTGAGGGTCACCATTTCATCTCTGCCCCCAGGTGTGGAGGCCGGCTCTTACGCTTTGGGTCCCTGATCAGCCGCCTGCTCCCCCAGGTCCTCAGTGCCTGGAGCTTTGGCAGGGATACCCTCTCTTCAGGCCAGGAGAGGCCTTACAGGTAATTGTCTGGGAAGGGAATAATACAGAACGAATAAGAAAACATGCAGGTGTGTCAAGAATTCCAGCACATTGCCTCTCCATTCATAACACGCCCTCTTCACACCACAGCACCATCCGGACTAAGGTGTATGCTGTGTTGGAATTGTGGGTACAGGTCTGCGGGGCCTCAGCAGGGGTGCTTCAGGGAGGAGCCTCTGGAGAGGCCCTGTTCACTCACCTGCTCAGTGACATCTCCCCACCAGCTGATGCCCTTAAGGTGAGTCACACCTCAGCCCTATCCCTTGGCTTCTGTGACCTTTGTCTTACTATACCTCCTTACCAAACACTGTTTCCTGACTGAGCTGCTTTTCTGTGTACCTCTGTGCATGATGTTTGTTTCCCTTAAACAGCTACGCATTCCCCGGGGGAGCTCTGATGGGAGTTTGCAAACTGGGAAGCCCAGTGCACCCAAGAAGTTAAAGCTGGATGTGGGGGAAGCTGTGGCACCACCCAGCCAGCGGAAAGGAGATAGCAGTGCCAACAGTGATGTGTGTGCAGCTGCACTAAGAGGTGGGTGAGGCCTTGTGTGTATCCTTGTAGCTCTAGGAGTTACAGCTCCAAACCAGTTGGTGAAATGGAGGGTGTACATGAAACACACAGAGGTTAGGAGAAGGTGTAGAAGCAGCTATGGAGTCTGCGGGTGGCAGCTTGGGTCAGATACTGCCTGTGCACTCTGTATGCCAGGTATATTTCTAGCACTTGGGGAAATCCCTGCCTCTGAGGCTCCCATTCCTTGAAGGCCCAGTGGAGCTTCTTGTTTCCAGTGTAACCATGAATGTGTAAATAGAAGTTAATAGTCAGATGCTGTGTAGTTAGTGGGTGACTTTCCTTTGGGTCTCTCTCATCTGTCATACTGCCTACCACCCTAACCCATCTGAAGGGAAGAGCTCTCACCAAGTGAGAATGTTTTACCTATGTTATACCCCTGAAGTATTATCAACAGCCTTATATAGTAGGGGTACTTTCTGACCCTCACACAGTGCATGAGAAAGTAGACCAAAAAGGTTAAGTACCTTGCTCAGGGTGGGCAGTGACAGAGCTGGACACTCCCTTTGGGACATGTACTCCTCCTCACAGTAGTCTGCCCTCTCTTCGCCATCTTCCCTCTTCTTTTCTTTTCTTGGCAGTCCTGGGAATTGAACCCAGTCCTTTTACATTTTGGGTAAGTAGTTCACCACTGAGCTACATCCCTAGCACTTGTTTGAGAGTCTTGCTGCGTCACCCAGGTTGGCCTCAAACTTGGGATCTTTCTGCCTCACACTCCTGAGTAGCTGGAATTATAGCCATGCACCACCATGCCCTGCCTCTTACATACCATTCTCTTCCCCAGGCCTCAGCCGGACCATCCTTATGTGTGGGCCTCTCATCAAGGAGGAGACTCACAGGGTTAGTGGAGCCCAGTCTCCCTGGAGCCTGGGGAGGGGGCTGCTGCTGTGTGCACGGGGTGGGGGTGTACCCCAGAGGTGGGTGCACTGAAACCTGGGAGGAGGCTCTGGAGAAAGGTTGGGTGGTCGTGGTGAAGTGTCAGTGTGTTCTGTGTACTTTACAGAGACTGCACGATCTGGTCCTACCACTGGCCATGGGAGTTCAGCAGGGCGAGGTCCTGGGCAGCTCTCCATACAGTAGCTCCTGCTGCCGACGTGAGCTCTACCGCCTGCTGCTGGCCCTGCTCCTGGCCCCTTCTCCTCGCTGCCCACCTCCTCTCTCCTGTGCTCTTCAGGCTTTTTCCCTTGGCCAGAGAGAAGACAACCTCGA
This sequence comes from Dasyprocta punctata, assembly GCA_004363535.1. Taxonomy (NCBI): domain Eukaryota; kingdom Metazoa; phylum Chordata; class Mammalia; order Rodentia; family Dasyproctidae; genus Dasyprocta; species Dasyprocta punctata. The sequence goes on along the minus strand of RJWM01014743.1, from coordinate 34,730 downwards.
GGTAACTGCTGACTGTGCCCAGGTTCTTAGATTCAGGGCCCACGTCACTCTGTAGTCCCAGTGCTCATACTTGTTCTTTCCTTCCTCAGGTGTCCTCTTTCTGCTCAGAAGCGCTGGTGACCTGTGCTGCTCTCACCCACCCCCGAGTTCCTCCCCTCCAAACCATGGGCCCCACCTGTCCCACGTCTTCCTCAGTTCCCCCTCCTGAGGCCCCATCTCCATTCAGGGCCCCGCCCTTCCATCCCCCAGGCCCCATGCCCTCCGTGGGCCCCATGCCCTCCTTGGGCCCCATGCCCTCCACAGGCCCATTGCCTGCTGCAGGACCTATGTCTTCGGTGGGTCCAATGCCTTCCGTAGGCCCCATGCCCTCATCAGGTCCCATGCCGTCTGGAGGCCCTGTGCCCCCAGCACGCCCAGGGCCTCCAGCCACAGCCAATCACCTTGGCTTGTCTGTCCCAGGCCTGGTGTCTGTTCCTCCTCGGCTTCTTCCTGGTCCCGAGAACCACCGTGCAGGTTCCAGTGAGGACCCTGTCCTTGCCCCTAGTGGGACTCCTCCACCTACCATACCCCCGGATGAAACTTTTGGGGGAAGAGTGCCCAGGCCAGCCTTTGTCCACTACGATAAAGAAGAGGCATCTGATGTGGAGATCTCCTTGGAAAGTGACTCTGATGACAGCGTGGTGATTGTGCCTGAGGGGCTACCACCGCTGCCCCCACCCCCACCCTCGGGCACTAGTCCTCCTCCTGTGGCCCCTGCTGGGCCACCAACAGCCTCCCCTCCCCTGCCAGCCAAGGAAGAGCCCGAAGAACTTCCTGCAACCCCAGGGCCTCTCCCTCCACCCCCGCCTCCACCTGTTCCTGGTCCTGTGACACTTCCACCACCCCAGTTGGTTCCTGAAGGGACTCCTGGAGGGGCAGGAACCCCAGCCTTGGAAGAAGACTTGACAGTTATTAATATCAATAGCAGTGATGAGGAAGAAGAGGAAGAGGATGAAGAGGAAGAGGAGGAGGAGGAAGAAGAGGAGGAGGAAGAAGACTTCGAGGAAGAGGAAGAGGAGGAAGAAGAGTATTTTGAAGAGGAAGAAGAGGAAGAAGAGTTTGAGGAAGAGTTCGAGGAGGAAGAAGGTGAGTTAGAAGAAGAAGAGGAGGAAGAAGAAGAAGAGGAGGAAGAAGAGTTGGAAGAGGTAGAAGACTTGGAGTTTGGTTCAGCAGGGGGTGATGTAGAAGAAGAAAGTGGACCACCACCCCCCACCCTGCCTCCAGCTTTGCCCCCTCCAGAGTCCCCCAAAGTACCACCTGAGCCAGAACCTGAACCCGGGCTGCTGTTAGAAGTGGAGGAGCCGGGAACTGAAGAGGAGCGTGGGGCTGAGACAGCCCCTACCCTGGCTCCTGAGGTGCTCCCCTCCCAGGGCGAGGTGGAAAGGGCAGGGGAAAGCCCCACAGGAGGGCCACCTCCTCAGGAGCCAGCTGAAGAAGAGCCCTCTGCCCCCCCGACTCTGCAGGAAGAGGAGACTGAGGGTGGAGGTGACAAGGTGCCACCGCTACCAGAGACACCTACAGAAGAGATGGAGACGGAGGCAGAGGCCGCAGCTGTGCAGGAAAAGGTGAGGGCAGGGCAGGGATCTTTGGAGTTGGAAGGTGGGGCTGGCAGGAGAACTGCATGCAGCTGTGTTAGAGGTTCACCCCAGTGTGACATGCTCTTCTGTGTGTGTGTGTGTGTGTGTGTGTGTGTGTGTGTGTGTGTGAGGGAGAGGGGGAGAGGAGACACTGTTTTGAATCTTGTGTCTTTGTCCTTAAAAGGAGGAGGATGACACAGCTGCGATGCTGGCTGATTTCATCGATTGTCCCCCAGATGATGAGAAGCCGTTGCCTACTGCGGAGCCTGACTCCTAGCTCCTTTCCACCCATCACCTTGTTTCCAATAAAGTTATGTCCTAAGGTATTGGTGCTGCTTCCAGCTCTTGCCACACTGTATCCCCAGCCAGGACCCTGTGTTCTGCTGAGGTTTTCAAGGTAACTGTGGTCTCCAGGCGTCCTCAGATGTTTTCATAACTGCCTGCTGTCTCCATTGTCCAGAGGAGGAGCCACCCCCCACGCCTTCCTACTTATTGAGATCTGGATATTTTCCAGTCAGTGTGGTCCACTTAGATTTTGTCTTGGCCTTGCTGGGAGGCCTGAGTCGAGAGCCATGTCTGTGAGGGTAGCAACGGTTATGGGCTTGAGGTAGGGGCCCATTGATGTTTTTACTCAAGCTATTGATGTATGAACGTAAGTGAAGTGCTTTGGAAATGTGGAAAAGGGAGTCGTTTCTCCCAACTGCACGCATCCTGAAGTGCTTCTTATTTGAGCTAATTTTTGGAAACTTTGGTAGGGTTTTAAAAGTTTTACCAAAACTTGTTATATTGAGAAAGTCCAACCTTTAAAAAAGTTGTAAGATTAGTATAGTGTGTAATGTTTGCCTAAATTCATTAATAGAGGTATTTAGCTATGGTAGCTTTTATTCCTGGATAACTGTATCTGTATATGGATATGTATCTAGGTACACATAAATACCTATATCTGTATACATTTCTCTTTTTGTGAGACTATGTGAAAGTAAGTTGTAAACATGGCCTTTCTCCCCCTAAATTCTTTAATATTTTCTGATAAGATTGAGAACACAATCACAATACCATTATCAGATCTAAGAAAAGTAACATTAATTCATTAATACATATAGTCAGTCATGTATGATGATGGTTTGACTTTAGATTTTTTGACTTTACTGTGGTGTAGTATGCCATCTGTTTTTAAACTGACTGTGAGTGGCTTAAGACAATAAGGATTGCATTCTGTTTTTTGCTTTTAGTATGGTGTTCAGTAAATTACAAGAGATAGTAAACATTTTATTGTAGACGATTTCATACAATTGTGGGATAATGAGTTTTGAACACATTTAAGATAGGCTTGGCTAAGTTATAATTGGTGGGTTAGGTGTTTGAGACAGTGTTTTGCTATGTAGTTCAGGCTGGCTTTGGATTTAGTACATATTCTAGGTAGGCTTCAAACTCACGGTGATCTTCCTGTGCCAACCTCCCAAGTGCTGGAATTACAGATGTGCACCACCATGCCCTGTGGTTTAGGTGTAGTAAGTGCATTTTCAAAACATTTTCAAACTTACAAATTTATTGGTGTGTAACCCCATCATAAGATGAGGAGCATTTGTATTGTATATATTATAATAATCAAATTTCCATAGTTATTCCCAAACTTTTTAGGCTTCTCTGCCTTCCTAAGTTCAAGAGGAGGTTTTTATTAGGTGGTAAAGACTGTTTACTGCTTTAGTGTCACTGCAAGGACAGAGGTGCACAAAGGTCAAAACTCCTGCAATAGTGAATTTTCAGAAAGGGAAAGAATCTGATTTGTGGAAACTACAGATATATTGACCCTGGGAAGGGATAAAATAAACGTTTCCAATTCAGATTTTGTTCTGCATAGATAATATATTCACATAACTCAAAAGTCAAGAGATACAAAAAGTGAATTCTGCTTCCCTGTCTTCTTCAGCCACCCAGATTTTCGTTCTGGAGCAGCCACTGTGAGTAGTGGCTACTTACTCTTCCAGAGATACTGTGCATTTACAAGCAAATATGTATAAAGTCCTTTTGTTTACTTGGTACACAGAGTTACTTTATTATCACTTAATTCAGTAGCAATCACTTTCACTGTTGTGGGGATTTATTCATTCAGCAAATATTTATTGAGTACTAATTACATAGTAGGCACCATCATATATCTCATAAACATATACATGCATATTATTTTTTATTAGAGTAATTATAGTCCCACAAGAGATAGCAGAGATAGTACAAAGGGTAGGGGTACCAAGTGTCCACTACCTGGTTTCCCCCGGAGTTACATGATTACAGTGTGATGACAAAACAGACAGTGGCTGTTTTGCAGTAATAAGACACTTTTCCAAGCAGAGAATCAAGTGGTGAACAAAATGGAGAAAAATTGCTTCCCACCTCTAATGAGATTTATAGCATAGATGTTTGGAGAGTCAAGAGAAACACGTAAAATACCTGTTCAGTGATGATGTGCCATCGAAAAATAAAGCTGGGCAAGGGGGAGTAAGTTTGCGTGGGCATATTTTTTCAACATTGCTGAGTATTTTCAAATGTTAAGAGAAGTTGAAAGAATTGTACAGAGGACATTGGTATATCTACCCTGTTACTGTGTGTGTTTGTGTGTTTATGTAATTTCAAGTACAGTTGTCAGGAAAGTGTCGAGAAGGGAGGTTGAATACAGGCAAGTTGAGAGCCATCGAGAGTTCTGGGGAGGAGTGTTCCAGACAGAAGGCACAGCATGTGCTGTGCACCATGTTTCACACCTGTGATACCAGCACTTGGGAGCTGGAGGCGGGGGATGACCGAGAGTTTGAGGCCAGCCTGGTCTGTTCAGTTAAAGACTAGCCTGGACCACACAGCGAGACCCTGTCTCAAAAACCACATTGCACCGCACAGCAGGTACAAGTGTAGTGAAGCAGGAGTATTCTTGATGCTGGGAAGCAGCGGGGCCAGTGAGGTTGAAAAGAAGACCCTGGGAGGGAACAAGGTAGAAGTGGGAATGGAGGGAGCCAGCGGCTTCTCTGGAGAGATGGGAAGGTGGCCGAGGTGGAGAACTGACTGGCTTGTGTTCTCACAGGATCCATTTGACACTCCTGGGGAGAAGACAGGGGAGTAAAAATGATACCAGAGAGGCCAGATTTTAGCAAGAAGAGGTGATGCCTCCAATTTGATGTGGTGGAAAAATGGACTCCATGTAAAACTTTTGAGATGAAATGTGCAGAGATTTGATTTTTGAATTTCAGTTCGTACAGACTACTTCATTCCCTTAACACAGCTACTTAAAACTGTATCATAATTTAAAAATTCAGTCCTTGGTCCATGGATATTTAGGTTGATTATCTTCTGCTGCCATGAAACAGACAGGTACACACACACACACACACACACACACACCCACACACACCCACACCCACCCACCCACCATTTTCCACCTAAATAAATCCCTAGAAGCAAAGTTGCTAAATCCTTTGTTAAATGTCTTGTCAATTTGCTCCCACCAGTAATGTTTCCCAAATCTTTGCCAAGGCTCTAAATTCTGAGTCATGGCAGTATGTCAAATGGCAAAGTAGTGTTTTGTTTTGTTTTGTTTTGTTTTTTAAACAGTCTTGCTGTGTAGTTCAGGCTGGCCTGGACTCTGTAGCCCAGGCTGGCCTCAAACTTCATGCCACTGCACCTGGCTTGTAATACTATTTTAATGGTTTTAGTTTTTACTTTTAAAGTTTTCATCCATTTGGAATTTATCCTAGCGTAAAGCATGAAGTACAAATCCAACTTTTATCATTTCATTTAGCAGCCCCATTTTTTCTTGATTTCAGATGGCACCTTGATCATAAACTTGGTTTCTGTATGTTTGTGTTTATTTCTTGTATTCTGTTCCATTGATCTGCCTGTGTGTAGGATTTATTGTGCTTTGTGATAGGATTTAATATCTGGTAAGAAGAGTAGGTTGTTAAGTATGTTTTGGATTGAATCTAGGGAAAATGGTAGGGTCAGAACAGGTCCAAATTTAGATGGGGTCTGTCAGGCTTGCCCAGCAGTTTTTTGGATTGGTAGGTGGACAATAAGGACAGCATATTGACCTCAGAAAACTCTTTAGCTTTTCAGTGTCTTGTGGCCAGTGAATGTTAGGAAAGCTGGTTATTCAGGCAGTCAGTAATCATCCCCAAGAGGTAGCAAATCACAAGTTCTCCTAGAGAGAGTGTCTTAGAGTGTGCTTCGACTTTGGTCAAAATTACTGTAAGTAGTTTAATTATAAATCACTTTATTACGTATTCATGAAACAGAGTTGGAAGGCTGTTTGAAAAAAATCCAAAAAAAAAAAAACAACTTAAGTTTATATCAATAAGCATTTTAGGTATACAAATGATTATACTCCTCATAGGGAATTTGTACCTGTACATGGTAGATCTTGATTCTTTTTTTCCCCCATTCCCCTGCCTTCCCTTGAACCCCTCTTCCCCATCTCATTCACAGAAGCTTTGTATTTTTTCCTTCTTTTCTCATCATTTTTTTTTTCTTTTCCCTTCCAATCCCTCTTCTTCCTTCCTAGTTTCCTTTCCCATTTGAATATTTTCTTCCTATTTCACATCTATTACACATTTTGGTCCTTATTTAAAAATTTTTGTTTCTCACAGAGAAGCAGTGTGAGATTTGCACATGTGTGTCTCATTTATTTCACTTAAGGGTATGCTATCAAGGTGGATTCTTTTACCTAGAAATGTGTGTAATTTATCCTTTATGGCAGAGTAGTAGTCCATTGTATAAAAAACCCCAATCTTTATACATTTGTTGGTTGATGGGTGTTTGGGCTGCTTCCAAGGTTTAGATATTACAGACTGCTGCTGTAAACATGGGTGTGCATATATCACTGTGGTACGATGCTTTTCATTCTTTGGGAAGATGCCAAGAAGGGGAATAGGTGGATCAAATGGGACCTCTGGTTTTAATTGTTTGAGGAATCACTGATTTCTATAGTGGTTGCACCAGTCTACACTTCCACCAATAGTGGAGAAGGGTTCCTTTTTCCCTGCACCCCACCAGTATTTATAGCAAGGATTTTTAAAAAGTTGGAGCAGGTTGTGGTGTCACATACCTGTAACCCTAGCACGTAAGAGGCTGAGGCAGGAGCATCAGTAATTTGAGGCCATCCTGAGCTACCTAGTGAGACCCCTCTCTCAAAAAAGAAAATTAAAAAACAGAAATCTTGCCTTGCATGTGCCAAGCCCTGGGTTTACTCTCCAGCACTACTGGAAAAAAAGTTGCCAGGTAGAATTTCACAGAGATGGGATTATGCTGTCTTTGAGACACGTGGTTGTGTAAATGGAGGAGGAGGATGTGGTATAGCAGAAATAGGCATTCAGAGATGTCTGGGGAGCTTTGGTGGCCTTCATGCTCAGGTTCACTTGAGTACAGGTTGTGAATGAAGCAGGTGGTACAGTGAAGGAGGAGCGGGGATGCAGTGGGATGGTTTATGGGGCTCTGTTAGTGAAGGGCCTCCAAGGCTGTGCTTAGCAGTTTGGGCTTTCTAAGTAGTCAGGGTTCCTTTAAGGTTTACCCTTAAGAGGGAAGTGACTTGTTCTATTTCTGGTCAGCCTTAGCTGCCTGTGGAGGAGAAATAGAGCCCAAGAAATGAGAGGAGATGTACAGGGGTCGAGGGGCGGGGATAGTGAGAGCTGACTTTGGGCAGGAGCCAGAAATGGGGGTCGGGGGTTGCGTGGCCTTGCCATGCCAGAGTCCCCTTCAGTCTGCTGTCCTGGACCCAGCTGCCACAGAGCCACGAACACTTCAGTTTCAGGGACCCTTGCCAGAGCCAGTTGGGCTGAGCGATCTCAATCTTCCTGCTTTTCTCAGAAGATGCTGGCTGCCCAGCCCAGCATCCCATGTTCTGTTGTCGCTTAAGTATGAGGAGTCTATCCTTACTACTGGCATTTCGTGTCTGGAAACTAAATGATCCCTCAAGTGATGGCCTGGAGCCAAGATGGAAGTAGAGTTTTAGGATGAAAGAAGTAAAAGGGGCAGTTTACAGAAGCATTAATTGTGCTTATGTTTAACAAGCACGTATAGGTCACTGAGGAAACACAGGCTGCCCCTCCATAGGAATTCATGATCTGGTAACATTGTAGAAAGTAGTGCATAAACAGCCCCTGTGGGGAATAAGCAACTGCAGATGTTGGCTTTGGAGCTCAGAAGAGGGCTGAGGATTGGAGATCTGGGCGGTGACAGATCATCCAGGGAGTTGGTTGGAATGAAAAGCAGTGTAGGTGTAGAACCTTGGTAACACCACATTTAGGCACAACAGGGGCCTTCCAAGATGGGCAAAGGGAACTTGGAGAGGAACCAGATGGGGTGGCACATACTTATAATCCCAGCACTCTGGGAAGTTGGGACAGAAGGATTACGAGTTTGAGCCCACCTAGGCAGTTTAAAGCTTTTGCAAAACTCTGTCTCAAAATAAAAAATAGAAAAACAGGCTGGGGATGTAGTTCAGAAAAAAGGCCGTGAATTCAATGCCCAGTATCTAAAAACAAACCAGTCTAGATAGGCTGGTGTCTCCATAAATAGGTTTCAGGCAGGAGGGAGAAAGCACTTAAGCCTTGTTGAGAAATGTCTATTGGATGTATCACCCACCATTCAGTGACCTCGTATTACAGTCTGTTCCAGCTTCCCCCCTCTTAAACATCTGAGCTCTGCAAGATGGGAGAATAGGCGGAGCCATAGGATATCCCTGGGCCTAGACACCCTGCTCCCTCACTTGCAAGCCAAGGAGACTGAGGGGCAGCTGTCAGAGCACAGATCCTGTGGAGCCCACAGGTGCCACTTCCCTGGCTTTGGTCTCCACAGGTTGATCTTCATTCCTTGTGTCTGGTTTGCCGTTCTAGTTCTGGTCTCTGCCTTCTGAGGTTCTGTTTTACAAGGCTGGATGAGTGACCTCTACTACCTCCTCGCTGCGTCTTCTCACCCACAGCATCCTCATAAAAAGTTTGACGTCATTTTGCCTCACTTTATATATGACCCGTCACTTTTTTTTCCTTTGGATTTCATGGTGGTGTGTTTTGTTTCAGGTCTGATTATATACATTTTATTGACACTTGTTGGTTTGAATCAATCTGGAACTAACATTCCCTTATTTCTAGAAAATTGTGTCATAACTTGTCCTCATTGTTTTTTGCTTGTCTCATTAGGAACTTCTACTGTGTATTTAGATGCTGAATTTTGAATGTATTCCCTAATTTTTCTTACCATTTCTCCCTTGTTTTCCATTTCTTTGTATTTTTTTTCTGGGAGATTTCATTAACTTTTGCTCCAAAACTGCTTTTGAAATTTCAGTTTTTAATTGTTTCTCTTCCTTACTCCCCAATAAGCATCTCCCTCTTTTTCTCCTTCCTTCCCTCTCCATAGGTTCTTTCTGTTTTGTAGCTGGACTATCTTCTCTTATCTCACTTTGTATAGTATTGATAATTTTTTAAAAAAGATCTCTTTTGCGCCTTTTTCTGTCTTTTCTCCAAGTTCCCTTTCTGTTCCATTTGTTTTGTTTTGTTTTTTTGGGACAGAGTCTCACTGTGTAGTTCAGACTGGCCTTGAACTCAGCCTCTAAAGTGCTAGGATTACTGACAATATCTGTAGATGAATTCTCCGGTTGTGCTCATTCCCTAAATAGAAATATTTTAACTGTTACTTGCAGGATATAAACCTGACTGTTGAAGAAGTTTGGGTGGGCTAGGCACTCTGACTTTCCTTGTCTAGTATGTTGTGGGTTGTTTTTGTTTGTTTGCTTGTTTGTTTGGAGGGATTATGGGAATCAAACTCAGGACGTTGTGCTTGCCAGGCAGTCACTTGTGCTGCTGAGCTATATCCCCGGCCCTTAATATGTTGTTCTGAGCATAGAATTGTAACTTGTCTTTTACTCCTGGCTAGTGTTCCTGGAACATAAAACATATAATTTCCCTGAAGGTTGGGTGGAGATAGTTCCCTGGTTGCAGATTAGGGACAGAGATCTGGGGAAATAACCACTGCTTTTAAAGATTTTCAGCCAATTTCTCAGTGTCCAGTCTTCTGTACCTTTTGTCTTTAGAAGCACTGGGGCCTACATTTTCTGAGCCTTTCAGGACTTTGTGCCAGGAATTGGCTTACTTTTTGGGGGGTTTTGTGACCCTAGATATGCTTCCTCCGTGCATTTAATTTTCATTTTTTTGCAGTCTATTAAAGCAGGTGCTGCCAGGTGACAGAATTTGCTGGCTCATCTACTTGTCATTGCTCTTGCTGTCTTTGTGTGTGTGTGTGTGTGTGTGTGTGTGTGTGTGTGTGTGTAAATGTTTAAAACACTTCCTTTGCTGTCATTCTAGTGGGGTTTAGGACAATGCATAAAGATGTGTTCAGTCATTTTTCCTAAAAAAAAAAAAAAAATCAGAAGTATCTGCAGTATCTCCTCGGACTTAGAAATAGCATTCTTATCTTGGTTATCAAAGCCAACTTCCTCAGGCATATTGTGGAATGGCTGGATGTATCATCTTGGGAATAAAAAATGGCAGATACTAAACTTTTCTGTGTTTTTATATATTGTGTGGTGTGTTTAAGGCAACTCTGTCCTTTTACTCATGTGTTAGCTTTTCATGTGACAAAATACTTGAAACAGTCAACTTGAAAGATTTATTCTGGTTCATGTTTTAGTCCATGGTCTGTTGGCTCCTTTGCTTTTGGGTTGTGATGAAGCAGAACGTCATGGTAGGGAGTACAAGCAGAGCAAAGTTGCTCACCTTATGGTGGCTGGGAAGAAAAAAAAAAAAAGAGGAAGGGGCAGGAGTTACAATATCCTCTTCAAAGGTCCTCCTTCAGTGACCTACTTCCTACAACCAGACCACACCTCCTAAAGACCATCACCTGCCAACAGTGCCACCCTTGGGACCAAGCCTTCCACATGAGCCTTTGGGAGACATTCCAGATCCAAACTGTAACAACCCATCTAGAACCCCATTCTTTGCTGTGGAGAGAGTTGCAAAGTCTCTCTCTCCAGCTGTGTCCTCACAGATGTTTCTGTTTATGACATCTGTCAGATATCCTGATGGACATTTGACCTGACCCAACTCTTGTTCTTCAGGCTCCTCTTTCTGTTAACAATTCTGTCTTTGGCTAGAGCATTTATAAGTGATTTTGTTTCCTTTTTGTGGTGCTGGGGATTGAGCCTAAGGGTGCCCTCCAACTGAGCTACCATCCCTAGCACGTACAATTTTTTATTTTGAGACAGGATCTCACAGTCACCCAGGCTATTCTTGCATTTGGGATTCTCCTACTTCAGCCTCGTAAGGTACTGGGATTACAGGTATCCCCTATGTATCCCAGGTTGCTTTTCTACTATTGTCTCTTGGAGTCTGTAACCCAGGTTACTCTATGTTAAACCTAATTTAAAGTTTCACAGTCACACATTCATAATGCTGTAGATGAGTTTGAGTGGTCCAAGCTTCTTAATTCATTCTTCTTTTTTTTTTTTAAATCTGCAGCCTACATTTATGTGAAACAACTGAACTGAAAACATCTAGTTCTATATAAGTTGTTTGCATGGCTAAATCTAATCAATCTTCCTCTTTCTCTCCTCCTACTTCTCCCTCCCCCCTTCCCCTTTCCTCTCCCTCTCTCCCTCTTTCCCTCCTTTCCTTTTTTCCTTTCTCCCTTTTTCTGAATGTGGTGCTGGGGATTGAACCAAGGACCTTGTATATGCCAGCATGCTTTACCACTGAGCTACACCTCCAGCCCTAAGTAACAGTTTTCAAATGATATTACATAATGAAATTTCACTAGAAATTTCTGCAGTTACCAAGTCTTTTCAGATTATAAAGTTAACAACAAACTACTACATTTCTTTTTTTGGGTCATGGATCCAAATCAGCAACTTTGTTTTCCCAATATATTGTTGTCATGTTTAAGCTTATATAATCATTTCTTAATGACCAAAACCCCAATAACTATACCACAGTTTGAACTAGTGGCATGATTTATGTCCTGCATTGGAGAACTGAACATGCAGATTTTATGCAATAGGGCTAGATTGAAAAGAAATCTGATTCATTGAATATATTTAACCTATTTTAAGTTAAGAATGCAAAGCTAAAATGTTACAAATTTTCCTTGCTGTATTTTTGGTGTTGTGATATTTCAGTCAATATTTCTGGAAGTATGTTTACTGTCACCTAATTCACTATTACCTTTTTGAAAAAAATTACTTTTTACAGTGCTAGGAATTGAACCTAGAGTCTCATGCATACTAGACAAATACTTTGCTACTAAGGTGTATCCCTAGCCCTTGTGTGGTTACTTTTAATTTTTATTTTAAAGAGAATAAAACCAAGCAAAATAGAAGAAAGCCATTCAAAGCAAAGCAGTGTAAAGGACACAGGACTTCAAAACAATAGAAAATCAACAATGGTTACCATAATGCCTCTTGCTGTCCAAAATAGCTGCAGATATCTTCAGACTAGTAAAAATCAAACAAAACAGAACAGGATATAGTCAGTAAAAATAAAACAATGAATGCAATAAAAGACTTCAAAACAAGACAATAGTAAGTCCAAAATGGCTACCATGATATATCTTGCTATCTTTGAAATAGCTGCCCATGGCATCGGATATAACAAAGTCAAAACAGAATAAAACCCAACCCAACAAAGCAGTGAAAATGATACAGGGCTTCAAAACAAGATAATAGGGAATTAACAATGGCTACCACCTTTAGAAGGAGATCCCCCCTAGATGCCACACTGTGTACCATTAACCTCTGAATAGATGATCAGACCACCAGCCCTAGACCTGCAAAGTCAGTGAAACACCAAACACAACAAGCATCAAATTGCATTTCACCTCAATAGCTATTGCAACCTGTGTTTATCTGGATCTGATTTTATGGGAGGTGGGGGACACTGGCTCTTCTTGTTTCCCAGCCTGTGGGCCAGAAGGGGCTGGGGTCTGGCTGTCCCCCCAGTGGCCTGCACATGGTGCTGATTTGCAGGGAGGGCTTGCTTCTTGGTGACCTTGTTCTCGTCCCCTGCAATCCCTGTTGCTTTTAACTTAAAATTAGCCCGGAGTTTTCTGAGACACATAAAAACATACAAAGAAGCCTTTAATTTCATGACAATAAACATACTCATTGCTCACATACAATATAAAGTATTTACATCACTAAATAATTATTGCAAATGGCACATAAGCACTGAGAAATGAGGGCTGCTATGCTCAGGCATGCTCCTGGGTTTAGATTCTCCAGCACAGATACGCCCAGGGGCTGAGATGGACAAAGGCTTGAGGAAACACACTTCTACTTCTGGTCCTGCAATAACCTTGAACAGGTGGTAGAGCCAGTGGAGAGAGTTGATGTAGAGAGGGTGGAAGGGCAGTGTCTTCACCAGCCAAGTCCTGATGAGAACAGAGAGGAATCAGTGGAGCCAGGCTGGGGCAAGAAAAGAAATTTGGGACACAGAAACCTGGAGGCCCCTCCATTTTCCCATAACTCCCAGCCCTGGGTAAGAACAGGTGGGGTATCAACTCAGAGGAGTAGACCTTCCAAGGTCTTGGTTTAGGGAGTTTTGGGGGCCAGTCCCATCTCCCCAGGAGGGGTTAGCTCAGTTCAATGATCGTCTATTTTGGGTGACCCAGTTGTTGAGGATCTCACCCTACCGAACTCCTAGACATCAATACAGAAGAGCTTGGAATGGATTTCCTTTCCTTCTGTTTTGTTAAGTTAAATACTTAAAAGTCCTACGTCCCCATGATGGCAATTTAGGGACCAACGGCCATGTCCTAATGAAAGATGGAGGCGGGGGAATCAGCAGAAAGGCAGTGCTGTGATCCATGAGGTGTTGCCTTGGCCTTTAGGACTCATCCTGAAAATAGCTCTCATCCTTTCAAATCCCATGGAGGAGAGCGTCACACCAGAAACTCCTATGCAAAATCAAAACTGGGACGGAGCTGCAGGATAGGGTGCTTTGAGGTGGGAGACACCCAAACCCCTTCTCTGTGTCTCAACTAGATGCTAGCTGTTAACCTGGAGCCTCGGTGACCCACCTGCAGAGCCCTGCGTTCCGGTGCATGGGGCTAATCAAATGCTCCGCCCCTCTGGCTCTGCAGCAGTCCAGACTGAAACCCAGGTAGGAAGCTGCCAACCAGCCCTAGGGACCAAGATAGAGGGAAGCCCCAATCCTCTCTGTGCGGCTATGCACCATATCACCACGGGGTGGCAGCAGAGAGCAACACCATTTTCGCAGCGACAGAAAGTGCAAAGGAGGCCCCGCAGCCCCATCTGTGGAAGCTGAGATCCACTGAGGCAGGGACTTCCTCAGCGTTTGAACCACACTACACTGAGTACTTGCCCAAGTCGCTCTTGTCAAATACTGCCTGTGTAGCAAAGTAACTGACCACCAGACTCAAGCCTGGCTGACACCCAGATTGGCTGAACTGGACAATGGAGTCCATAAACAGCAGTGGGGCACAGTCTAGGATGATGAGATGCAGGCAGATCCCCCGGTCTGGGACGAGGCCTTGCTTGACTTGCCCACCACCATTAGCATGGAGACTTCACAAGCTGAGGTCCCCAAAGCATGGGTGGGGCCAGGGCAGGCCGCTGCCTTCAGTACCCATATGTCTGTTGGGGAAGAGAGCTCCAGACTTAGGGCCTGGCAGAAAGCTGGTTGCCAAAAGTAATTTTGGGCAACAGGAGCAAAGTAGGTGACATAGCAATTCCTGACTTCAAGATATAGTGGAAAGCAATAGTGATACAAATGGCTTGGTAGTAGAAGAAAAACAGATACATGGTTCAATGGAGCAGATTTGAGGATATAGAAACTCCCCAGATACATTCAACTATTTGGTTTATTTTTATTTTTATTTTGGGATAGGATTTTGCCATGCAGTTCAGGCTGGTCTTGAACTCACTTTGTAGCCTGCACTGGCCTTGAACTTGCAGTAATCTTCCTGCCTCAGCCTCCTGAGTGCTGGGATTACAAGCATGTGCCACCACACCCAGCCTACATTCACCTCTTTGATTTTCAACAAAGGAGACAAAAGTGAATGTTAGAGTAAAGACAGTCTAGTAAACAAGTGTGACTGGGAAAACTGTGGTGCATAGTGGCACAATATTCTATGTGCAGAAGATTGAAACTGGACTTTTATTTCTCACCATATGCTAAACTAAAATGAAAATGGATCGAAGATCTAAACATGCCTACTGGGAAATAAAGTAGGTGAAAAATTTGAAGACGTAGATGTAGGAAAGAATTTTTGAGACAGGGTCTCACTATGAGCAGTCCAGGCTGGCCTTGAACTCACAGGCTTCCAAGTGCTAGGATTACAGGCATATGCCACCACACCTGGCCAAGAAAGTATTTTTGTATTTTGAAAGTAAACAGAATCTCAGTTGCATGAGAAATAACAGCAAAAATCAACAAATGGGGTTATATCAGACAAAAAGTTACTGCACAACAAAAGAATCAATCAATAAAGTGAAGCGACAAACTACAGAATGGGAAAATTTTTTTGCCAGCTACTCAGAGGACTAATACTCAGAATACACAAAGAACTAAAAAAAAATTAAGCCACCCAAAATTAAAGACACAGTCAAGAAAATGGACAAGAGAAACAAACAGATACTTTACAGAGGAAGAAATATATGTGGTCAGCAAAAATATAAAAAAAAATGTTCAACATCCCTGACCATTAGAGAAATTTGAATAAAACAACACTAAGATTCCATCTTACTCCAGAAAGAATGACAATCATCAAGAAATCAAACAATAACAAGTGCTGGCGAGGCTGTGGTGAAAAAGGAATCACGGTGTTAGTAGAAATGTAAACTACTACGACCATTATGGAAATCTGAGTATAGAGATTTCTCAAAGAACTGAAATTAGAAACTCCATGTAACCTAGCCTTCCCCCTGCTATGTATCTTTCCCAAAGAGTGTAAGGCATCATATTGCAGCAATACACGCTTAACAATGTTTATAGGAGCACAATTTGTAACAGCTGAATCCTAGAAACAGCCTGTGAAACCATCAACAGAGAATTGGATAAGAAAATGTATCTATATATAATGGAATACTACCCTGCTATAAAGAATGACATACTTGTGACATTTTTTTGGAAAATGAATGCACGTGTGAAATAAAATGTTGAGTGATGGAAAGCAGACGCAAGCTTAAATACCATATGGTATCTCTCATTTGAGTGACAATAATAAAGGATAGATGGAATGGGACAAGGAGATGGATCTCATGCAATAAGGAAGTGGTCCAAGGGGACAGGGTGAGGGGCGAGGAGGAGGAGAAGGAAAAATCAATAGGATAAAGATAGGCCATGTATAGGAACCTAATAACCCCAGTGAATGTAAATGTTGTATGCCAAACATAAGCTAAGACTAATAATACCAATAAGAATGAAAAGTGGGATGGGAGACTTGGAGGAGGAGGGAGGGAGGGAAGGGGATGGGGATTAAAAAAAAAAAGGCGTGGTATGGACACATAACCAATCCCCAAGATGATGGTAAACTGCATGAACTGCAAACATACTAATAAAATGAAAGAAAGAAAAAAGAAAGAGAGAGAAAGAAAAGAAAAGAAAGAAAGAAAGAAAGAAAGAAAGAAAAAGAAGAAAGAAAGAAAGAAAGAAAGAAAGAAAGAAAGAAAGAAGGAAGGAAGGAAAAGGGATTGCCAAGCCGTCTTCACCTCCAGTGACCCCTTGGAATTCGGGCAAGAACATCTGCTTCTCACAGTGGTAGAGGGAGGCCAGCATGTAGGCAGGATCTGCAGAACCGAGACGCTGAACCCAGTTAGGGAGGCTGAAGGGGGCACCATGACCACACTGAAGCCACCACACTGGCCAGGTAGACGGCCCTGGTGCCAAACCACTGCACCAGCCAAACCATGATGAGGGAGAAGAGCCCCAGGCTGCCATCCATGCACCCTTGTCATAGTGTTTCTGGGCCTCCGTGCCTGGCTCAGCTCTGGGACAGCCCTGTTTTTGGTCCCTCACCAGTGAAGTCCATGTAAAACCACGTGAATTTCATGAGTGACATCGGTTGCACAACTCAACCTCAAAGAGTCAGCGTAGGGTCCAGGGCATGCAGCTCTGGGACAACCCTATTTTTGGTCCCTCACCAGTGAGGTCCATGTAAAACCACGTGAAGTTCATGAGTGACATCAGTTGCACAACTCAACCTCAGAGAGTCAGCGTAGGGTCCAAGGCATGCAGCGGCGGAGCTGGTGCAAGCAAGGAAACGGTGCCTAGGTTCTGGAAAACCAGATGGGCATGACGTGGGCAGGTGTGTATTGACACAGAGGGTACTGATAGGTGCTCTGCTGCCTCAACCGGGCTGAGCATTACCTCCTCGGCCACCACCAGCAAGGCTGCTATTCAGGTGAGGAAGGTAATCATGAGTGGGCTGAAGAGGCTCTGCTGCCCATGTGGGGGCCAAGGTGCTAGGATCCCAGTCAATGACAGGCAGGAGGTAGCCCAAACCCCTGAGGCTGATCACGAGTGCGTAGTCAGAGAAGGCCCGGTGACGGCGATCTGGATCCAGAAGAGGGAGGACAGCAGGGACTCCAGAGGCAGGAAGCAAACCTGGCTGCAGAGATCCAGCAGCGTCAGTGGGCACAGCAGCTCCATCAACCAGCCCACTCTCAGGCAGCGAAAGAGGCTGAGTAGGGCGCCCAGGAACAGTGCCGAGATGAAGGACTTTAGGCAGCCATAGCTTCCATGCCACAGGGCAGTGTGGCCCAATACTGGACTGATACCCACAACAGTGGTCATGAATTTTTCCTCTACCCCTTCCTTCAGGAGCAGGCGCAGCATGTAGGTGATGCCACCAGACAGGCAGACCTCTAAGCCAAAGGTCAGAAGACTGACCAGCATTTCTCATCTTTCTCTCCTTTCTCCCTTTTTCCCCTCTATTTTTCTTTCCTTTCTTCTTTCTTTCTTTCTTTCTTTCTTTCTTTCTTTCTTTCTTTCTTTCTTTCCTTCTTTCTTTCTTTCTTTCTTTCTTTCTTTCTTTCTTTCTTTCTTTCTTTCTTTCTTGTCTTTCTCTCTCTCTCTTTCTTTTGGTTTGTTTTTTGAGACAGGGTATTGATAGGTAGCCCAGTTCTGCAGCCTCAGCCTCCTGAGTGCTGGGATTATAGGCCTGTTCCACCATATCTAGCTAAGCTGGGATTTTTGATACTGCAGCAGTTGGTGCCATGGTGGGCCACGTAAGGCAGGTTTCAGGAGCTGATCACAGCCACACACTCTACAACTGCTTTGTCTCAGGCCTACTCCAGATGCTGGTGCTGAGGCCTCTCGTGGCTGCCACCCACAGCCTGGGATTCAGCCGGACACCCACGTCCACCAGCCCTCTAGTGTAGGGAGCCTTTGAAGCTGGAGATTGATCACATGTGTGGGGTTAAAGAAAGACCAGCCCTGGAAACACAGAGAGCTCAAAACAAGCCATGTAAACAAGCTGTTCCAGCCCTGAGAAGGCAAGGGGCCCAGGCCAGGCAGGAAAACAAGTTGCTAGGCATTAGGGTTGCAATTGACATTGTTTTTTGGAGGCTATAAATGAACATGCTATAGTGGATCAGCAGTTCCTTCTCTCCCATCAGGAGAGTAAGGGCTCCACCTGTTCCCAGTTTTTGTCTCTTCTTTATTTTCTCATCCTCTCACCATCCATCTCCCCTGGAACATCTAGAGCTGCAGTCAGTTGCTACACTCTAGTGCAGATCCAGCGTCTCAGCCCATGCTAAACACCTGTTACCACATAGAACCTCAGTGGAGACACATCTCACCACTTAGATCCTGGCCAAGGAATGTGGCTGTGCCCTCAGGCTGGAGAGCTCATCACCTGCCTGCTTCCCGGTCACATGTGCCAGCCAGCAGTTTTTATTTTATTTTGTTTTTTTCAAATCCATTTTATTTCAAAGAAAAAAAAGAAGAAAAAAACTAAAACTAAATTTCAAAACATGTCAGTCAAGGGGCAACAATGGCACATGCATTACTCACTGTCATTACCATATCGTTCACCCAAAGCACAAGACATCTGCATTTAATGGTCCAAACAATATCAGCACAAATTGTTCTCTTCAGTGAATCAGAGAAATGAGTAGTATAATTATCATAATACATATATATATATGTATATACACATATACATATGTTGTTTCAGTTTCTCACACTAGTGAGACAATATAATGTTTACACATGTGTGTCTTACTTTTTTCACTTATGAGTATGACCTCAAGTTGCATCCATTTACCTATAAAAGCCTCAAGTTTAGAGCCAGGCGTGGTGGCGCACGCCTTTAATCCCAGCACTCGGGAGGCTGAGGTAGGAGGAGCATTGTGAGTTCGAGGCCGGCTTGGGCTACAACGTGAGTGCAAGGCCGGCCTGAGCTACATAGTGTGACGCTGCCTCAAAAAACCAGGGCTGGGAGTTTGGCTCAGTGGCTTAAGCGCCTGCACTGGCAGGTGCGAGGTTATGAGTTTGATCCCCGGTGCCGTAAAAGAAAAAAAGAAAAGCCTCAAGTTTATCCTCTTTATGGCTGAGTCGTACATCACTGTATAAAAGTAGCACATCTTTTGGATCCATTCCTCAGTCAATGGGCATTTAGGTTGTTTCCAAGATCTGGCTATTACAAATTGTGCTGCTGAAGCAAGCCCTCCCTGTGAACAAGCGCCACACACAGGCCGATGGTGCTGGGGAAAAGCCAGACCCCAGCCTTTTCCCATGAGTCAGAGCCATTTGTGGACTGTGGGGGAAGAGAACAAGAAGTCAACAAGAAGCAAGCCCTCCCTGCAAATTGGCACCATGTGTGGGCCGCTGCCACCAGGAGGACAGCCAGACCCCAGCCCCTTCTGGCCCACAGGCTGGGAAACAAGAAGAGCCAATGCCCCCCACCCGCCATAAGCAACTGACTGATCCAGATAAACACAGGTTGCAATAGCTATTGAGGTGCAATGCAATTTGATGCATGTGGTATTTGGTGTTTTACTGACTTTGCAGGCCTAGGGCTGGTGGTCTGATCATCTATTCAGAGGATAATGGTACACAGTGTGGCATCTAGGGGGGATCTCCTTCTAAAGGTGGTAGCCATTGTTAATTGCTTATTATCTTGTTTTGAAGTCCTGTATCGTTTTCATTGTTTTGTTGGATTGGGTTTTATTATGTTCTGTTTTGTTTGATTTTGTTATATCTAATGGTACGGGTAGCTGTTTCAAAGACAGCAAGAGATATCATGGTAGCCATTTTGAATTTACTATTGTCTTGTTTTGAAGTCCTTTATTGCGTTCATTGTTTTATTTTTATTGGTTATATCCTGTTCTGTTTTGTTTGATTTTTACTATGTCTGAAGGTATCTGCAGCTATTTTGGAGACAGCAAGAGGCATTATGGTAACCATTGTTGATTTTCTATTGTTTTGAAGTCCTGTGTCACTTCCACTGCTTTGTTTTGACTGGCTTTATTCTGTTTTATTTTGCTTGGTTTTATTCTCTTTAAAATAAAATAAAATAAAATAAATAAAATAAAATAATTGTGCTGCTATAACATGGGTGTGCATATATCACTGTGATATGATGTTTCTAATTCTTTTGGAAAGATACCCAGAAGTAGAGTAACTGGGTTGAATGGGACCTCTAGTCCTAGTTTTTTGAGGAATCTTCACACTGATTTCCACAGTGGTTGCAACAGTCTGCACTCCCACCAACAGTGGAGAAGGGTTCTTTTTCCCCCGGAGCCCCTCCAGCATTTGTTATCAGTTGATTTCTTGACAGCAGACATTCTTTCCAGGGTGAGGTGGAATCTCAGTGTTGTTTTAATTTGCATCTCTCGAATGACCAGTGATGTTGAATATTTCTTCACATATTTATTTGCTGTTTGTATTTCTTCATCTGAGAAGCGTATATTCATCTCAGATGCTCATTTTTGGATTGGGTCTTCAAATCTGCGAAGACCAATTTTTCTGAGTTCTTTATATGTTCTCAATAGTAATTCTTAGTCTGAGGAACAGCTGGCAAACATTTTCTCCCGCATTGTGGGTTGCCTCTTCACTCTGTCAGTGGTTTCTCTCGCTGTGTGAAAGCTTTTCAGTACAGTGAGATCCCAGTTGTTGATTCTTTGTGATAGTTCCTGTGCAATCAGGGTTTTGCTTATAAAGTCTTCACCTGCACCAATGTCTTCAAGAGTTTTACCTACTCTTATCTTCCACAAGATTTAATATTTCTGTTTTAATATTAAGATCTTTGATCCATTTTGATTTTAGCTTAGTATATGGTGAAACATATGGGTCCAGTTTTACTCTTTGGCATGTGTAGAGCCAGTTTTTCTAGCACCATTTATAAAAGAGGCTATCTTTCTTCCAATGAATGTGTTTGGCACCTTTGTCAAAGATAAGGTGGCTTAGTGTATCTGGGGTTGTTTCTGCATCTTCTCATCTGTTCCACTGATCTTCAGGTCTGCATTTTTCCACCAGTAGCACACTGTTTTTTTTTTTTTATCACAGTAGCTTTATAGTATAATTTCAAGCAGAGATTGTGATCCCCCCTCGCATTTTATCTTTGTTGCCCAGGACTGCCTTTGCTATTCTAAGTCTCCTCTGGTTCCAGATGAATTTTAGGATTGTTTTTCTCTAATTCTATGAGATATGCTACTGGAGTTTTGATTGAGATTGCATAGAGTCTATATAACAGTTTTGGAAGTATGGCCATTTTCACTATGTTGGTTCTTACTACCCAAGAGCACAGGATATCTCTCTATTTTCTAATATCCTCTTCAATCTCCTTTTTCAGAGTACTGTAGTTTTCAATGTAGAGGTCTTTTACATCCTTTGTTAGATTGATTCCTAGGTATTTTATTTTTTGGATGCTATTTTAAAAGGTATTGATTTCTCTCTCAGTGAGTTTGTTATTCGTATACAGGAAGGCTATTGATTTTTGCGTGTTGTCTTTGTAACAAGCTATGTTACTGAATTTGCTTATTGAATTTAGAAGTCTTTTGGTCGAGTTTTTTTTTGGGGTCTTCTAAGTAGAGTATCATGTCATCTGCAAATAACAATAGTTTAACTTCTTCCTTTCTTAAATTTATTCATTTTGTTTTCTTCTCTTGTCTAACTGCTCCAGTTAAAGTTTCCAAGACTATAGTGAATAAGAGTGGAGAAAGTGGACATCCTTATCTTGTTCCTGATTTTAGAGAGAAAGTTTTCAGTTTTTGTCCATTTAGTATAATGTTGGCAGTTGGTTTGTCATAGTTGGCTTTTATCAGATTGAGGTAAAGACCATCTATCCCAATTTTCTGTAGGGTTTTTATCATGAATGGGTGTTAGGCTTTGTCAAAAGCCTTTTGTGCATCTATTGAGATGATCATATGATTTTTGTCCTTGGTTCTGTTAATATGGTGTATTACGTTTATGGATTTATGTATGTTGAACTGTCCCTGCATCCCTGGGGTCAATCCCACTTGATCATGGTGTACAGTCTTGACAGTTTGCTGCAGTCTGTTTGTTAGTATCTTATTGAGGATTTTTGCATCAATGTTTATTAGGGAGATTGGCCTGTAATTCTCTTTCTTAGTTGGGTCCTTCTCTGGTCTTGGCATCAGGGTAATGCTTGCTTCCAGGAATGAATTTGGAAGTATTGCTTCCCTTTCAATTTCATTAAAGAATTTGAGAAGTAGTGGTGTTAGACCTTCTCTAAATTTCTTGTAGAATTTAGCAGTGAATCCATCAGGGTCTGAGCTTTACTTTATTGATAGGTTTTTAATTACATCTTCTATTTCATTTATTGATAATAGGTTATTTAGGATTTTTATATCTTTTTGATTCAGCTTTGGTAATTCATATGTATCTAGGAATCTGTTAATTTCTTCTGTCTTCCATCTTATTAGAATACAAGTTTTCAAAGTAGTTATAGATGATTTTCTGGATTTCTGCAGGGTCTGTTGTGATTTCACTCTTTTCATTCCTAATTGTGTGAATTTGAGTCTTTTTTTTTCCTTTTTTTGATAAGGTTGGCTAAGGGTTTGTCAATTTTATTTAATTTTTCAAAGAACCAATTCTTCAATTCATTGATTCTTTGTATTGTTTTTTAAGTCTCTAGTGTGTTAATTTTTGCTCTGATCTTTATAAGATCCTCCCTTGTACGAGCTTTTGGCTTCATCTGCTCTTCTTTTTCTCTTTCTTTCTTTCTTTCTTTTTTTTTTTTTCGGCACTGGGGATTGAACTCATAACCTCGCACCTGCCAGGGCAGGCACTTAAGCCACTGAGCCAAACTCCCAGCCCTGGTTTTTTGAGGCAGGGTCACACTATGTAGCTCAGGCCGGCCTTGCACTTTCATTGTAGCCCAAGCTGGCCTCAAACTCACAATGCTCCTCCTACCTCAGCCTCCCAAGTGCTGGAATTAAAGGTATGTGCCACCATGTCTGGCTGCTCTTCTTTTTCTAGAAGCTCAAGGTTTAACATTAAGTTGTTTATATGCACCTGCTCTGTTTTCCTGATATGGTATTTATTGCTGTAAATTTCCCTCTTAAGACTGCTTTAGTTGTGTCCCACAAGTTCTGGTATGCTGTTGTATTGTCATTATCATTCAACTGTAAAAACTTTCTAATTTCTTCTTTAATTTCATCTGTGACTCACTGGTTGTTCAGTAGGGTGCTATTTAATTTCCATGTGTTTATGAAGTTCTTATGATTTCCTTTGGCATGGATTTCTAATTTCATTGCACTGTAGTTTGACAGTATGCATGGGATAATTTGAATTCATTTACATTTACTTAAGCATGTTCTATGAGCCAGTATATGGTCTATTTTGGAGAATGTCCTGTGTGCAGCTCAGAAAAACGTGTATTCTGATGTTGTGGGATGGAACACTCTATAGACATCTACTAGGTCTATTTGTTCAAAAGTCTGATTTAGTTTAAATATTTCACTATTATTTGTCTAGTTGATCTGTCTTTTTGTGACAGTGGGGTATTGAAGTCTCCCAATAAAATTGTATTAGGGCTATTTTAATTTTTCATGTCTGTTAGTAATAGTTTTATGTAATTGGGTGCACCAGTATTGTTGCATATATATTTATGAGTGTCATCCCTTCTTCCTGGATTGTTTCCTTTATTAGGGTATAGTGACCTTCTTTATCTCTCTTATTCAGTCTTGGCTTGAAATTCACTTTGTCTGCAAATAGAATAGCTACCCCTGCTTTTTTCTGGGTTCCTGTCACATGGAGTATTGTTTTCCATCCTTTGACTTTTAGTCTATGAATTTCTTTTTGAATTAAATGTGGTTCATATATGCAGTATATTGTTGGATCTTGCTCCTTGGTCCGTTCTGCCAGTCTGTGTCTTTTGGTTGGTGAATTAAGGCCATTAACATTGATGGTTATGACAAATGGCTTATACTTGTCATGCTTTTTCCTGTAGTTGGCTCTTGCCCTTTTTTTCCCTCTTCCTCTAATTGTTTGCCTTCCCTGGTAGATTCCTTCTGTTGGGTTCTTGGGACTGTGGGCCTTATTATCTCTTTCTAGAATATCCTTCAGGATATTTGGAGTGCTGGTTTGGTGGTCATAAATTTCCTCAGATGTTCTTTGTCATGGAAGTATCTTATTTCTCTATCAATTTGGAAAAAGTTTTATGGGGGATATCAATCTGGGTTGAAAGCTGTTTTCCTTTAGATCTTGGAGTACTTCACTTCAAGCTCTCCTTGACTTGCGAGTTTGTGCTAAGAAGTCAACTGTAATTCTAACAAGTTTTCCTTTATTGGTGATATGTTTCTTTTCTCTAGGATTCTATTCTTGTGTTGACTTTTCTGGAATCTTGACGATGATATGCCTGGATGTAGTTTTTGTTGTTGTTGTTGTTTTTTGTTTGTTTTTTGATCATTGCTAATTGGAGTTCTATATGGCTCATTTATCTTTATGTCAAATCCTTTTTCTCCACCAGGAAAGTTTTCTGTCAGGATGTCTGTGAACATTTTTAAAATGTCATTTGTGGTATCTCCTGCTTGCTCCTTGACTCCAACTTATCTTAACTTATTCTTCTTTGTCTCATCTAGCAGCTGCTGGATTGATTTCTAATGGTCCCTTGCTAGTTTTTTTTTTTTTTTTTTTTTTTTTTTTTTTTTTTTTTTTTTTTTTTTTTTTTTTTTTTTTTTTTTTTTTTTTTTTTTTTTTTTTTTTTTTTTTTTTTTTTTTTTTTTTTTTTTTGGCACCGGGGATCAAACTCACAGCCTCACACCTGCCAGACAGGCGCTTAAGCTGCTGAGCCAAACTCCCGGTCCTGGTTTTTTGAGGCAGGGTCGCACTATGTAGCTCAGGCCGGCCTTGTGCTCCGCGTTGTAGCCCAAGCCGGCGTCGAACTCACAACGCTCCGCCTACCTCAGCCTCCCGAGTGCTGGGATTAAAGGCGTGCGCCACCACGCCCGGCTCCCTTGCTAGTTTTGAGAAATCTTTCTTTTCCTTGTTACTAACTGCAAGCCTGTCTTCAATATCTGAGATCCTGTCCTCACATTGGCCTAATTTGCTTTGAATATTTTCATTGGAGTTTTTATGCTCATGGATATCACTTGAATCTGCTTTATGGATTCCATGTCTTTCCTATGCTTATCTTCCATAATTTTCTTAAGCTTATCTATTTTTTTGTCTGTGTCTGCTCTAACATTGCTAAGCATGGTGTGTATTTTGGTAATCTCTGTAGTTACCTGTGAGATTATTTCTGATTTCATTTTTTTCAGAGCCACATTCAATAGTTTTGTTGTTTCCACTTCTGAGAGACCTGGTAGGGGGCTTTTGGATTGTCCCACCTCATTGCCCCCTGGATTTGCCTTTGGCAAACTGAATGTCTGGGTTTGCATTTTGCTTGAGTTTCTTCTTACTTTTCTCTCTCTCTTTTTTTAGTTTAATTACTAGGGTGATGCTTGTAAGTTGCCTATGATGGGTTGCTTTATTGGTAGCATTTAGGATCTTAGGTGATGATTACTTCTCTGAGGTATCTTCCAGGTGTAGCTGGTTTTTGGGTTTGGAGTCCGTTGAAAGATCTTAGCTTTTCAGTTTGTTGGAGATGAGAAGTTGTTGCTCATTTGGCCTAGTGTCTGGTTCTTTGGCACTGTACCACCATATTTTCTGCGACCCTTAGTTAATTTCCGTCATGGAATACCAGGACCAGCAGCACCATCCTGTGCAGTCCTCCTTGTCCACCGCTCCCCCTCACTGCCAGGTCTCTCTGCAGAGGCCTCTGGGGTCACCAGCTCTCACCATCACTGTGACTTTGTGTCCCCAGGTTCAAACAGCTCCTCTTTCACAGCGAATCACATCTCAGGGTGAAGGTGCTGCTGGCTACCATCTTCTTCTTTCTTGAAGTTTTTCTTTTTAGTCTCTCTCTGGGCTTCAATTCACACTTCAGATTCCTCCTGGGTCCCCCTCCAGGGGGCCCACATCCTTCCTTCTTGTCTTCCTCACAGTGCTATATTGCAGCGTCTGGACGGTGACTCTCAGAGAGGCTGTTTTCTCTGCTGCTTACCACTCCACCATCTTCTTACTTTTAGGTTTTGACTTTGCCCTTTTCTGCTTTTCTTTTGCTGGCTTGTATTTCCTCACCTGTGATATACCATGGAGTTCAATATACAGGCCAGGAATGACCTTGTCTCAAAATTTGGAGTTTTCCTCCAGACATGGGGAGAGAAAGGAGATTCTAGGTTCATTCTCCCTCCAGACTCTGCCTTCAGGATCCTTGATGCACCAGATCTTCCCTGTTTTGTCTGTTTAGATTTTGAGCTCAGGTTGGGGAGGCCACATTGAGCTTCTCAGGAGAGCTGGAGCCCTTCTGACCTATCATTTACTTTGTTTCCCTGATGACTTGGCTGAATGAGGGCTCCTGGAAGTCAAGTTTTTCTGAGATGTTCAAGATACCCTGCACCCACGGGAAATCACCAATCCATGAGGCAGGTGGGAAGGCAGGGCAGTAGGGTCAGAGGGGAAAGCAGAGAAGAAGGCTAGGAGAAAAGCAGTCTGTTTCTTGGTCACAGGGTCTGCACATTCTGACGTGGCCATGTGAGCAAGAAGTAGAGACTTTTAGCACTCTTGCCCTGACCCCTTGCCCAGCAGGCGCATGGAAGGAACTGTGACTGTCCACATATAAGGCAGATGTGGCTGTGAGAGATGACCAGGAACTGCAGAACTAGTGCTGAGAGATCATTGAAATTGGGCAGGTAGGAGCCCAGGATAGAGGTATTAGTAGTCCCTACCTTGAGAGCAAAACATATGATGTATGAGATCTCCCCAGAACCCTCTCTACTTCTACAGACTCTTTCAGAAACATTTCTGATTTCCATGAAATCTCTCAAAGGACTACCTAGCCACATAAAATGCTCATAAAATGCTTAATACCTGGCTCTGCAGAAAAGATCCCTGACTTAAAGCATTTGCCTATTCTAAGGTGCAAATATCTGCACTATGGCTACCAATATGATGTCAGTCAGAGTACTTGAGATGTTAACATCATTGACTCTTGTAAGGTAGCACCAACACTCCACCAGTTGGGGCCCTTCCAGCAGAGCCCTCCTTCTCCAACCTCTTTTCAGTCCCATGTTAATTCCCGCACTTTACTGGCATCCTGGTATCCCTTTGCAGCCTTCTTCTTCTCCTCTCTGTGCCTTGTCTCTCAGCTCTGTCACCTCACAGCTCTAACTCTCTCCAGCTCTGTATGGTTTCCCACCTCTCTAGTCTTGGGCTCAGAATTGCCACTTGTCACCATGTGCATCTTTTCTTTCACTGGCCATCACTCTCTGCCTCCAATCCCCAGGATATGACAGTGGAGACAACGATGGCAACAATGCCTGACATTAACAGCGTTATACCTCAGATATTCATCGGTAGGCACCTGAGAAGACTAGCATATGGTGGCAAGAACATGTGCCTGGGGTCCTGAGGAAAGAGGCAAACTGGTTAGTGTGGTGCTCAAATCTGGAATCCTAGGTTCTAACCTGCCCAGGTGCCTGTGGGCCAGCATAAGGAGAGTATTTTTCAAGCCCTGGGCCCAATGCTGCACCAAGGCAGCTGAGGGAGGAGCTGGTTATCTTGGATAAGGTCACTGAGATTGGAAATGAAAACCTGAATAAGTTCAGTCCATCAGCTGAATTTATAAGTCTAAACCAGAAGAGAAAATGAGAAAGTTCACAGTGCAGAGTCTGTTCCTGGAAAGGGCTTGGCCAGTGGAAGAGGCTGGGGCACCAGAGATGTTTGGAAAATCCCGGAGGCTTGAAACACCAGGAAAGGAAAGGACAGGATCAGTGAAAACCCAGAGGTTGTTTTTCAGTAAGGATGTGAGTGATATGTGTCTTGATGGTCCTTAGTGATCACTACATGACTGAAATTGGAATAGGATAAGCTGGTCTCCACAGCATGCAGGATCTGTAGCTCACATTTAGCAGTGTGCTAAACAGCACTTGTCTTTCACGAGGCAGGACCCCTGTGGGTGGCCTAAGCCTGTAAGGACATGAGTTTCTATGTCTCAAAAAGGTGCTGGGTGGCCAGTGACCCTGCTAATTCCAGTTTCACCATCACAGTGAATCTGCATGTTCCTTCAGGAGGGCACTTGGGAGAGACCTTAGTTTACATCCCAGTCTTATTTCCTACTAAGTCCCCAACTTCCCTCCCTTTGCCAGAAGAGGGCTTTAAAGGATTGCACTTTCAGTCATTTTTCTCTGGTTTTTATAATTGACTTAGCCTAAGATAGTCCCTTTCTTGTAGGCTTTTATGGGAAGTTATGTGATTTAGCCAACATAGTCTGACACCATGATTTTTCCCTACCAAGTTCTGTAATTCTAAAGCATTTTCAGGCATAGGTTCAGAGTTTAACATGCAATAGGCTTTATTTTATTTATTTATTTATTTATTTATTTTTGCGGCACCGGGGATCGAACTCACAACCTCGCACCTGCCAGGGCAGGTGCTTAAGCCACTGAGCCAAACTCCCGGCCCTGGTTTTTTTTTTTTTTTTTTTTGAGGCAGAGTCCCACTATGTAGCTCAGGCCGGTCTTGCACTCACATTGTAGCCCAAGCCGGCCTCGAACTCACAACGCTCCTCCTACCTCAGCCTCCTGAGTGCTGGGATTAAAGGTGTGCGCCACCACGCCCGGCTTGCAATAGGCTTTAGTTAGTCAATATTAACCCAGAAAGGTGGAGCTCTTACTGTCTTCCATCTTTATTTCTTCATTAATGAGAATTAGTTGTGGGCAATTCCACATTCTAATGATTTGATGATTAAAGTGGTCTTACTACTGGCTGTAATTCTGTAATAAGGTAGGATGTTTTTAGATACAAGTAACTTACAACAACCAAATTGACTAAAGCCAGGTGTGGTGGTGCATTCCTATAATCTCACTACTTGGGGTGCTGAGGCAGGAGGATCACTGTGAGTTTGAGGCCAGCCTGGGCTACACAGTGAGTTCAAGGGCAGCCTGAGTTACATAATGAGATCCTGTTTCAAAAAACCAACCAACCCACCAAACAAACAACAAACAAACACAACCAAATTACCTTAAATACAATGGGACTGAACTCTTGGTTTTTCTCTTTGAAACTCTTCTTCCTTCAATCTCCCAATCATAGCTAATGGCAACTCCACCCTTCCCATAGTTCAGGCTATAAATCTTGGAACTTTGATTTCTCTTTTGCTGATGACCCTAAACACTAAAAAGTATTGACTGTTCAGGTTCAAATAGTGTTGAGAAAATAGTCTTAATAATAAAAAATCCTTGGTAAACAGGCTTGTACCAAAAAGTAGGAATACAAATGGTACAAAAATCAGCAAAGCCTGTTGAATATTAGCTAATATCTATAAACTACAAGGGGAAATAAATGCATGGGTTTTTTGGACATCATTTTAATGCAATGAAACATAATGTAGTTTGCAAACACTTGGAGAAACACTAAGCAACATGACAACCAATCAGAGGATGAGGACTTAATTTTTTGGCATCTTCCAGTGTTTTCCCTGGTCTACAAAAGACAGCAGTTGGTAAGGAGGTTAGTAAGGATGCTGAGGGCATTCTCATGTAAGTCACATTGCTTTAGTGAAGAAAGTGTCTTCTAGGCTCTTTTGTAACAGAGGATGCCCCTCCTCCCCAGCCAGTATACTTCAGTTTGTTATTTTCACAGGTAATATTTCCGGCACCAGTTCTGGTTGCTTTTGTCTCTTAGCAACAGCTGGTCACTGTGATGCATAGCTGGTCACTGTGATGCACACTGCATAAATCAATTCCCAATCGAAGCCATTCTGCCTCTGTACTTCCTACTTGTTTGTTTCATGTAAGCCCTAGACCACCAGAGACTGGGCCTGATATTCTGGGAACAATTCCAATCAGTGCCCATCAGCGTAAATAAATCTGCCTTCAAATCCTGGGTGTCATTTTGGTGTTTTTGCTTACTGTAACATCTGGTGCATTGGCTTGGAAAACCAACCATGTTGAGCTCTTTGATCACTGGTCATGGCCCTCAGAGCTGGAGCAAGGGCCTTTCCAGGTCCCAACAGGTAAATGCACCCTTGAGATTTCTCAAGTCCCCTCAGAGGTCTGGAGGAGGATTCTTAGCTCCCTACTTGAGCAGCTCACATTGGACCCCAAAGGGAGGAAGGTGCAATACGTCTGTCTGTCTGCCTGCCTGGTTCCAGTAAGGGCCCCAAAGTCACCCCAGTTAGTCTGTCAGTACTGCTCGGCTCAAGCAGGAGAGATTGATCGCCTCTTGTTAGGACCACCCTCAAGGGAAGGGGTTGGACTATTTTGACCTCTGAGTACCTGTTGAATGACTGTGTGAGTGAGTGGGATGGACAGCATAAACAATAGGCTGCTCCATCTGTGCATTAAGACTGGGAAGTGCTGTTTGCTGCGGCTGACTGGGCCCTCACCTGTGATTCCCTGGCAGCTGACATACGGCATAACAGAGGCCTCATGCTCTCCTTAGCTAAGTCATGCCTAAGTTTCTGTGAGGGACATGGCCAGACAGACATCTGAATGGTCCCTGTCTCTCCGAGGGGCACTCACTGTTTGTACATCGCACCATCATTCAAGGGTACACACCATACACATAGGAAGTCAGCTATGGGGAACAATTAGTCAAAGCCCACAGTCTCTGACCGCAGGAAAAAGAGCTTTTACAGAGTTAAAAATGAAACAAAACTGCTCCCTAAGTCTCAAAGGAAAAAGAAAAAGAAAAAGAAGAGGCTCATTCTTCCTGAGAATTCTTTCTTGGCATCCTCGTTGGCTGCCACAGTTGCTGCCAAAAGTCTTACCGCCCCCCCCCCCACTTTTGACTTATCTACTCCCAGCCAATTGAACCAGTTCCAATTCGATCAGTCATTGCTTGCATTCAGCCAGAGAGGTGCCCCCCACCCCGGAGAGGCACCTATCCTGGTCAGATGGCATCATCTAATGCCTGCTCAAGATGACTGTCAGCAATTCTGAGTTCCACATTTTGACTGAGGAAAAAAATTGGACTGTCAACTCTGATGAATGAGTCACCATGGTCTTTCCCAAAGGTCACCCCACTTAGAAGCATAAAATCAGTCAAGTGTTTCTCAAAGACATCAAAGAGGAGGGACAAAAAGTCCATCACGCACCGGTACCCAGAAACCTGATAAAAGACAAGCACCTGACACCTGTAAGAAAACCCAGTCTGATATATGACCATAATCTCTGGTTATGAGTTACAAAGGCCATGGACACAAAAAATAAATGCCCCCTCCATCTTCAAGACACAAAACACTTACCTATCCAGACCCATTGCAACCTGAACCGCTCCTTACCCTGTGGGCCTGAATGGATTGGACAGACTGAGTTCTATCAAATTGGGTCCCCAAGAACCCATAGTCATTGCAAGAGTTGTGGGCAGACATGTGACTTTCCTGGTAAACAATGGAACAGAACTCTGCCTTCAGAAGTCCCCTCTGTCAAAAAGTTACCATCATCAGGGTAACTGGGAATCTTGCTTCTCGACCCTTACCCCTTCTGCCAGGCACAGACTTGCGGCCTAGGAGGACATCTCACCAAACATATATTCCTGCATAAGCCAGTCCCCATGCCACTTCTGGGAAGAGACCTCTACAAGTTAGAAGTGACCATCTCTTTTGCACCAAGCCAGTCAGCCTCCCTCTCATTTAACCCTGCTATTTCACTTCTGATTGTTCCCTAAGAGGAAGATGATGACTGTATCAGCCTGCGACAGATAACTGCAGTCCCGAAATTCTGAAAACTCTACTCTCAGAGGTATGAGATGTCTTGGGAAGCACAAAGAGGCATCAGTCACACAGTAGTTCAAGATCCAGATAAACTGTTAATCACCTTACACTCTGCAGTTCCCTTTTTGGACTGTTACCCCCAGATGCCACCTGGTTTACAGGTCTAGATTTAAAAGATGTCTTCCTCTGCTCGTGAGTTGCTTCCATAAGCCCCTTCAACTGGGAAAATTCTGAGACAAGATGCAACTCAGTTGGACTCAATTGCCACAGGGTGTTAAAAACTCTCCCACTGTTTTTGGGGAGGCTCTAACAACAGATAGGGCCAAGTAACCAGCACCTTTTCACCAAGACAGCCTGTTTCTCTGTCCCCTCCTGCTTGTGTCATGATCCTCCAAGAAAAAATAATATAGAAACTGTTGAAATATACTCTCCTGCCAGAAAAGCCAGCTCAAGATCTCTGAGCTGTCAATGATGCTGATACATTGCCTCAGTCTTCTGCCAGTCACAGCCTGCTAGCATACCTGCCGGGACCTAAAGAATACCTTCTTTTGCCTTTGATTGCTTCCTGTAAGCCAGTCCCTCTTTGCAGCTGACCAGGACTCAACCTGTCAGAAGTTAAAAAATTGTTTCATCTTTGCAAAGGCACTTCTGATTAATGACAGCCATTATGTCTGTTAGAAAGACAGAGAAGCTCTGCTGCAATATCCGGAAGAAATTGGTTACAAGAAAAAACTACCCGAATTTCTTGGAGCTGCTGGTTTCTATAGAGTCTGGATCCTTGAGGTCACAAAAACAATGATGCTTACTCAGACTGTCAGTCCCTGAGAGCAGCCAGGGGCCTCCCTGTGCAAATATTTGGTTTGGGTCACGGAGGGCTGCCTCCCCCTTTTGTCTCCACTCTCTAACAGCCACTGTCCTTCTTAAGAAAGTTAAGAAGTTCATCTTGAGCTGAGACCTAACTTGCCAGGTGCCACATGCCTGCTAAGTAACTGTAGACCACTGATATAATAACCCCCCTGACAGATTCTGAGTACACCCTGTTTATGGATGGAAGTAGCTCTGTTAAGAATGGAGTCCGGCAGGTTACATATGCTGAAGTCACCTTGGACAGAGCTATTTTGGCCAAAGATCTTCTGCGACTGTTTCTTGCTGCTGTTTGGAAACCTGCCGCCATTGCAAATTAATTCAATGCAGAGACCTATACCCACTCTGAGGATCCGATTGACTGAAACATCAACCCCAGTCAGAAAATCTTTACCTGGTACTCCTGGAAGATCAGAGTCAGACCTGCCACCACAATTTCTTCTGCAAGCTCAAGGTGCAGTGCTGGCACCAGGAACCCCACAACCAGCTCAGGCTTCAGTATGTGTCACTGGTCCCAACCTCATGCAGTATAGTGGACTCTCCCCATTTAAAGACATATAGGTAGATTATACAGAAATAAAACCTAACCATAGAGAAATAGCTTGTAACTAGTTCAAAGGCCAGCTATATCTGCAGACATTCCTGCACACACACACACACACACACACAACCCAGGTGCATATTAGCTACCTCTACAAGTTTCAGAAATCCAGCCTTAGATCTGCTGGAGAATTTACCTGGAAAGCTCCTCCAGGGCTCACTCTGAAGAGATGATGCACTCAAAGACCTGCTCTGGTCACTTCAGACACTGGCCAGTCCATGCACAGCTGAGCTTGAGAACATCATTCACACGTTTGCTCCATACCTATTCCCCTTGATTTTTGTGCTTTTTACCACAATCCTTGCTTCCCTGCCTCCCTGCTAACTTATTTTTGCCTTAAACTCTATGAATAGTTGTCCAAGAGAATAGAACAATCAATCAAACACTTGACAAAGATTTGATGAGCATCCAAGGCACAATGGATGCTCACCTAGATCAGATTAACTCCATCACAACCTTGCCTGAGTAACGTTATAGAACAGGCAATCCTAAATTATATCTCTTCCAAAAGCAACTTAGGGAAAAACTCTGCAAAAGACAATCTTGGGACTTTGGCTGGGCCCATCCTAGGATCACTGACAACTCTAATGTTACTGCTTCTAGTTGGGCCTTGTCTCAGAAGACCACATGTAATATCCCAGCAAAGATTTTCTGGGTAAATTAAAAGGGGTGAGGGTGTAGTAGAAAATCCATCCCCCCCGACAAGCTATTCTTTCTCTGTACTTCCTGCTTGCTTATCCCATATAAATCCTAGACCATCAGAGATCAGGGTCTGACACTTGAGAATGATTCCAACCAGTGCCCTCAACATAAAATAAATCTGCCTCCAAATCCTGGTTGTTTTGGTGTTTCTGCTTGCCATTGCACTCCCAAGATATGAAGTCAGCTGAGAGGTTTTCTAGGTTTTTTTTTTTTCAGTCCTGGGAATTGAACCCAAGGCACAAGGCATTTGCACTGAGCTGCATCCCCAGAACCTTTTACATTTTTAAATTTTGAGAGACGTTCTCACTAATTTATTCAGTTGCCCCAGCTGGGCTCAAGCTTATTGTCTTCTTGCTTCAGCCTCCTAGAACATTGAGATTACTGGTGTGCACCACTACCTGATATAGCCGACCCCGGGATGAACAAAAACTCATGGAACGATGGAAATTTCTCGGAGCTGAGCGTTTACTGCCAGGCCTGGTGACGCAGTCCCCACGAGCCGGATTTAGAGACTGCGTGCCTCCTAGTGCCCCAAAAGGGCTTATAAAACATCAGAACAAAGGGAGGAAGGGTCTTGCAAGCACGGGTACAGAAGCAGATTGCATTGGTTAGTTTAAATGACCTTTTACATTTATTGGAGAAGGCAGCTTTAGGGAGGTCCGAGGTAGGGCAGCGGTGAGCACCTCCTATTATGGGCGGCAGATGCTCTGGAAAGGCACATGTTGTGAATTCCTTAG